>JAATLQ010038535.1:61173-122485 GCA_013421005.1 Heliconius erato x Heliconius himera | reverse complement strand
TTTCCAATTATAATTACAGCGAAAGCTCCGCTAAAATATACACAGAATATTATTATTATGAAAAGGAAAATAATATTTATTAAGCAGAGTCCGTGTGGGATTACATGGAGGAAAAATTTTATTAAAAGCGACCCCTTTTAGCGTGGACAAAGTTTTCCGACCCCGCGCCCGCTCGCACTCGCACCCTCTTTTGCATAAAGATGAAAAAAAAAATGTCTAACGATTCACTGGAATACTGGGAATTTAATTTTTTTTTGTACGTCGTTATACAAGTATAATAATTTCGTTTTAACGAAACGACTACCTACCTGCCTGTAGCGTAATTTTCCAAACTGCTTTACTATTGAACATATCTATGAAATAGGTTTTTTTTAGCTTCACACTGTATCCCATATATTGCAGGATAGGCAGAAGGAACGTAGTGGTAAGACACTCTGTTCCTAACGTATTTTCGAGACATTGCGTGTTGATTGGGTTTGTCTTCTTACCAGAGAGAGGAGCTATGTCGGAATCGAACTCACAGCCGTCGTGCTAACAGTCAGACACAATCGCTGCGGCACGACGGCCGCAATCTAAAAGGAGTTTTATTATGATTTATAAAGACTGGCGGCCTTTAAATCTATACCAGTTTAAGCGTTTAACTATACTAGTTTAGGCGTCAGTGTTTGTTCCTATTATTTTTTAAAAAATCTACGAAAAAATATTTCAAATTATGAACTTTAATTCAGTATCTCAACATTGTATTCCAATTAGATATTAATATTGGAATCTAGAAATTACATAGTCGAAATTTCTTTCTTGTCAAATTCTTATTTTCTTTTGTACTTTAAAAGTTTAAATTAACTATTGCAACAAGAATGTCAATATCCCATTTCAAATAAATTGTAATCTCATTTTTAATATTTATATTCTTGGTCTTTTTCGATACGGTGAAAGATAAAGTTTGAACTAATGAAATACCACCACTTAAAAGGCACACGCTATCCCCAAAACTGATAGAAAACTGAGAGAAAAAAGACAAAAGTCACTAGAATCTGTCTCAACTACACAAAAAAAAGGAGGAAAAAAAAGAAAATTAACAAAAAAAATATTAAAACGTACTTACATATGTATAGGCGGCGGCAGAACAAAGAAATGTAATGATACGCGCACTAATAAGCCCGATAAGCAAAAGGGTTCCACCCTGTTGCATCCGCAGTGGGAAGTGGCACAGTTTCGAGCATTTTTCTTTTATCTTTGCATATTAAATTAGAACTATCGCAAGCAGTTAGTACGTGACCGAGTGAGTGGAATGGTTGTGATTTAATTTTTATTCAATAATATTGTTTTTTATGCCGTCTGTACCGGGTTACGTAGGGTTATTATAGGAAACTCTGTCCTCTTTTATGTATGTTTATATGTATTTAATTTTCTTTCTTTGTTATTGGGATTTGCTGCGTTCAGTTCCGCTACATAGAACACGAGATTGGTTATAGAGCAAGATGTAGAGAATCTACACCACAAAAATGCCTGAAATGAGTGAAGTAAAATAATTTATAAAACAACTTTTATTAGATAAAATTAAATGAAATTTTCTCATGTAATTATAATGATTTATAATCACTTTACAGATGTTGGTATTCTCAAGACTCAGTTATTTTTTATTTAAGTTTCTTAAATTTTGTACACATTTTTGTAAGTAGATACTGTCAGGCTTTCACTATTCGTAGACTTCTAAATATTTTTCTGAGAATTCTGAAGCTTAAAGCGAAATATGAATAAGATTTTGAGTTTTACTTAATATAAAACTTTTAAGTATATTAAAACACCTGCAATATTGAATAGGTCATATTATGAAAGATGCACTAAAAGTCTTGTTTTGCTTTTGTTTTTATTTGTATTCGAATATGTATATGATTTGTGAATTGTTTTTCATATTTGGAAGTGTTAATTCACATATTGAAGTGTTGTTTCTAAATTTTTAGACAACCAGAGCCTCTAAGAAACGTTACAAGCTTTCTGATCACCCAGCCATAAGTTTTTATCAAATTACGTCGAAATTCTTATGTTAGTATCGTAAAAAAATGTTATACGTAGATTCTTCTTCTTACTCTCAGCCTAATTTAATAGGTACATTACGTAGGTACTGGATAGCGGAACTCAACGCTATAACTCTATCATATCGTTCGGTGAAAAAAAAATGGACTTAGGAGCTTCACGCTGTATTCCACATATTGCAGGGTAGGCAGAAGGTACCTTCTGCTGAATTTTCGAGGCATAGCGTATTGAGTGGCGGAACTCAATGCTCCGCAGAGCAAAGTAAAATATTAATATATAATGATTTATTCCCCCGTGTGGGAATCAAACCCAGACGATCAGATTACAGTCATACGTTTGTGCCCCTGCGCCACGACGGCCTCCATATTCTTGATTTAAATAAAAGTATTCTACATATTCCTATATAGTAACATAAAAGTTAATTAAAGTTTATTTAAGAAATTGCTAAAAAGCTACAAAGCTCAAATTTATTTGAGTTTGATGTTTGATCGGGTTCTACTAAAGTCAGTCAGGATCAACTAAAGTGTAATTTCAATGTGTTTCAGGTTCTAATAAAATTAATTCATAATTCTGTCCCTCTGAGAGCTTCATCATCTGTTTCTTTTCTATTTCTGTTAATTTTAAATTTGAATATAAATTGATCACTTGGTATAATATATTCATTATTAGAATTAGAATAGTTCGTCACCCGCAATTTTTACTTGCGTATACTTTAACACGTAAAATGGAGAACCCCCGTTTTTCCTGTTCCCGTAGGAATTTCGAGAAATACTTATTTAGTGCTCCCCTATGGCTTACACTCCCTAACTTATTTTCCTACTAAGTTTAAACTTTCTAAGACCAGTAGTTTTGGCTGTAGGTTTCTGTCAGTCACTTAGTATCGTTCTGGTATATAAAAGATTTAATTTTAAAACATTAATAATTTTAAAAGACTATCTCTCTCTCGAGACTCTCATAAATACTTTTTTGTTTATGTCGCCTTCTTAATCGTCCTTTTTGCCTTTTCCATAAAAAAAAGAAATTGTTTCATATAAAAAAAGTTAAGGCCGTCAAATTTTGGTTTAACAGTGCCATTTCAAATATATCAACTTTTGGTTTATTAAATTTCAATCAATTTTAAATAAACAATAGTCAATTTTAGTAAATTTTAGAGATATTTTGAAACTACTGGACTGAAACGTTTATATTTATCGAAATCTAAAATACCTATCGGGAGTCCAACTTCGGCAGTAACTCAACTAAATTTGCAACTAAAATGTCTATAGAGATCGCTATTTCCGGCCGTCTGCCTAATTTTTAGTTTGAATACAACCTATATATATTTAGATATATTTATAAATTAAAATTAAATCAGCTTTACGCTGTATCTCTCACACAGCAGGCTAGACAGAGGAAATCTAGTGTTAAGACACTCCGTTACCCACTTTTCGGTAGATTCTGGAGGCATTGCGTGTTGAGTGACGGAACTCGACGCCGCGCTTTGCCTCGACATCAGAGCGAAAAAATGAAAATATAAATTTAAATAAATATTTCATTTCCGCGACTGGGGATCGAACCCACAACCAATCGCACTTACAGTCACACACTTGTGCCTCTGCGCTACGACCTCAAATGTCTAAAACTTAAACTTATATTTCGAGCCATATTATTTTGCACGTATATTTTGTTCTACATACAACATGCTACAATATAAATACAGCATTCAATTATTGTAGTAATTTCATTATGAATTTAATATGAAGTTTCTTTGTTTAGTCCGCGCTAGGTAATTTTCTGTTTGTTTTGTTTCGTTTCTATTATATAAGTGAGGCAGTAAACGTTACATTTTTAATATTTTTTTTAGCTTCAGGTGTATTTCACGTATAGCAGGGTAGGCAGAGGGAACCTGGGAACCTAGTGTTAAAGCATTTCCGCTCTAAGCTTGCGGCGGAATTATGGAGGCATTGCGTGTTGAGTGATTTACCTCGTTACCAGAGAGAGGAAATTAAAATATTCAATGTTTTGTATCTTCGATTGGGATTCGAACCAACAACCTTGTGAACCACACTTGTGCCCCTGTGCCACGACTGGCCTCGATTATTTTTTTAATTTATTTGCTTATGTATATTAATGAATACTGGGGAACCAATTGACGCGTGAAATCGTTGTCATGGCAACGTGTATATCACTTTATACAAAAGGATGTATTGTCAAACTTTTAGTAGAGTGTTTTATGTTTATTTTGCTAATTTAATGTATTTTAATATATTATTTCACTGTAATATTAGCATTTTGCACTCGTTCTCCTATATAAACTATAACGGTGCCAAGGTTCACACTCCTCCTTCCTCATATTCGTAGAGACGGATACAAAGTTTTTGCTTCGTATATTAATATATAGATACGATTATTATAAAAAAGAGGCTGTCGTGGCGTAGTGAGATAACGTCTAGTTATTAAAACGATGGTTGTGAGTTCAATCCCCACTCGGTACAATGCGTCCATGAGTTAAGACACTCAACAGACAATGTTTCGAAAGTGGGCGGTGCGTAGGCAACGGAGTGCCTTAACACTAGATGGGAATACAGCGTGAAGCAAAAAAAAACCTCTTTTATTCGAACTCATTCCTTAAACTAAAGCTCCTTAAAAATAAAAATTATTGAACTTTAAGTACCTACTTACACTGTAGGTACCAATTTTGAAACTACACGACCCACTTTCCATACTTAGACGTACAATTTGCCAATCACCAATTATATAGTTAAAAACAACCTTTGTTTAACAAAAGTAAGGGGAAACTTCTAATAAAAAATTCAAATTTTCATCTAATATTCCACCCCAAGGTCCGCTGTGACGTACAAAGATAAGTACTAGTATTCTAGTTATTAGTGATTCAGGTCACTTGAAATAACCTATAAAGAATGGAAAATCGGCTGTGTTTCTTTATTTTTTGTTAATACTTATTCGAAAACGTTGTATCCCACTTAAACCAAGATAGGTAAAGGGAAGTTAGTGTTACAACACTCCGTGCCCTTCTTTTTTCCGGTTAATTTTCGAGACATTATGTGATGAGTGGCGGAACTTAACGCAGCGGCTTGCTTTGTATTGTTACCTTAGAAAAGCAAAGCGTTTGTTTCTTAGGTTCAAATTGTATCACGAATGTAGCAGGGCAGGCAGAGGGAAATAATATCAAGATTCTTCGTTCTCCACTTTTCGCCCAAATTTGAGATATTTTCTTTTCTTCTTCTTCGCTTTCCTTCTTCACTAACTTTCTCCGCAAATATCAGAGAAGGTTGAGAGAATCTTCAATCATGACACTCCATTCTCTGCTTTCCGCCCGTATTAGAAACATTGAGTGTTGAGTGGCGAAACTTAATACCGCACCAATTATTAACAGCAGAATGATTAAATGAATAAAAGATAAAAACATACATACATGTGTAACTCACAACCTCCTCCTTTTGACGTCGGTTAAAAATAAAACACAATACGTACGTTTTGTTAAATTGGACATACTAGTACAATGTAGAAATTCCACACTAAAACGATGCACCGTACAGTGGCACTTATATTGGAATATTCAGGGAACTTTATTACTACATGCTTCTGTTTTAGTTATTCTATATTATTTACAATATTATTATTTATTTACTTGTGTTTCGAGGTTGTGGGTTCGATCCCCACTCGAGGCAATGAAATATTTATTTAAATTTATATTTTCATTTCTTCGCTCTGGTGTCGAGGCAAAGCGCAGCGTTGAGTTCCCCCACTCAACACGCAATGCCTCCAGAACTTGGCGGAAAGTGGGGGATGGAGTGTCTAAACACTAGGTACCTTCTGCCTACCCTGCTGTGTGCGGGATACAGCGTGAAGCTGATTTAATTTTTTAATTTTATTTACAATATTATACCATAATATGGACTGTGCCTGACTGTAAACCTGATGATTACGGCATATTTAATACGAAAATGTCTGGAAAATGGGAAACGGGAGTGTCTTAACACTAGATTTCTTCCACCTACACTGCTATTTAGACATGAGTGTGAAGCTTGTTTGTGTCTAATATTATTCTATAAAGTGTGTAACAGAGAGAAGAAATAGAAATAATTTTAATATAATCATTCTCCTGTGAGGGAATCGAACCTACAGCCAACATAACGTGTATTTTTTCATCATATATACGTATTGGTAGATAAATCGAAATGTGACTTTTCACTATATTTAGTACTATAAACGAACATTCAAAATGTCAGCACAAACAATTGAAGGCATTACAGTAAATGCCAATGTAATTTAATGCTAGTAAAGACTTAGAAGGTATACTTTAATTGTGCCACAAAATAATCTAAAAGTCATCTTTGGTTATATATGAATATGGAGTTGTGGGTTTAGATCCATAATAGGATATTAGAATTTAGATATATTTTTTTGACGAGGCCAGTCGTGGAGCAGGTGAACAAAGTGTGACTGCTAAATTGACTGGTTGTGGATTCGATCCCCACTTGAGGAGATGAAATATTGATTTAAATTTATTTTCGTTTCTTCGCTTCGCGTGTCGGAGCGGAGTGTCTTAACACTAGGTTCCCTCTGCCTACCCTGCTGTGTGCGGGATACAGCGTAAAACTGATTTATTTATTTTATTTTAGATATATTTTTTACTTTAATGCAGTATCATGTAGAGTAGGTTAGGCAAAGAGAACCTAGTGTTATTTTAAAAAAAATCGACACTCCGTTCTCCCTTTTTTACAAATTGACAAAATATTTACATAATATATTTTAAACCTTTTCCTTTTAATCGACATCGAGACAGAAGGAACCTAGTATTAAAACACACCACTCACTTTCCGTCCAACTTTTTTGACATTACGTGTTGAGTGGCTGAAACTCAACACCGTGCTTTGTCTTGCTGCCAGAGCAAGAAGAAATGAAAATAGTTTATTAGCCCAATTGGAAATCGAATCCACAACCGTCGCGTTTATAGTAAAACACAGCGCCACGACGGCAAATCAAATAAAATATTTAATTATATAGCAAATGACGTCAAAAGACAGCGATTGCTGATTGGTTGATACCGACACTTCAATATTTATATGTAGATAACACGCCGATCTTTTCTTCCAATGGTGAAAGGAACTTTGCTGAGAATTTATCACGTTAGGTACCTATATTTGAGTTTTGGCTTTAGAATATAGCGGAAAGCGGAGAACGGTAGTGTCTCAAAGGGAAACGGAGTGTCTTTACACTATAGGTTCTCAGGTTCTCCCTGCCTAAACTGCTATGTGCAGGATGAAGCGTGAAGCTAAAAATAAAAAAATGAGATATGAATTATTACTAATTTACAATGAGGCCAGTCGTGGCGCAGCGGCACAAAGTGTGACTAAAACCGACTGGTTGTGGGTTCGATCCCCACTCGAGGAGATAAAATATTTACTTAAATTTATATTTCCATTTCTTCGCTCTGGTGTCGATGACAAGCGCGGCGTTGAGTTCTGCCACTCAACACGCAATTCCTCCAGAATTGCCTGCCTACCCTGCTGTGTGCGGGATACAGCGTGAAGCTGATTTGATTTGATTTATAATTTGTTTACTTTTATCTTTATTAAATCAAAAATAAGTGTAAGTATAACTTATTTATTTGATATGTATTATTTTTTTTTTAAATCCTACACTTTCGTCTATAACGAGATAGGAAGAGATAACCTGATATTAAGACACTCCGCTATATGCCTTTTTCGTAAATTTAAGAAACACGTATTAAAATACAACAAAATGTTCGACTATGTACCCCCAACCCTCGCATTGACGACCAAAAACTCCCATTGCGCCACAAGGGCTACACGG
Source organism: Heliconius erato x Heliconius himera (assembly GCA_013421005.1). NCBI lineage: Eukaryota > Metazoa > Arthropoda > Insecta > Lepidoptera > Nymphalidae > Heliconius > Heliconius erato x Heliconius himera. The sequence goes on along the minus strand of JAATLQ010038535.1, from coordinate 114,628 downwards.
TGTAAAAATATTATATTTTTACTACTAAAATATATATATATATATTTACTAACTATTTATATATGTATATATATATATATATTGCGTTTCAATCAAACCTTGTGTTAATTAAACATGCAGGCTGCAGTAAAATCCGGGCCCGATAAATTGGCATAGCTCCGTCTCCTTCGCTCCCACATAAACCGTACACGTCCATCTCTTTCACACCCTTGTCGCTACATTGATTCGTCCGGGACGTGTGTCTTGTCCATTGATTTTCCTTTGAGATTTGATTGATTTAATTGAAAATCGACTTTATTTGTGGGTAGTGAAAGTTGATTTTTGCGTGTTCTAATTTTATCTATCTTTTACTTTTTTTTGTTAATTTAATAAGAAATAAGACGTTATCGCTTAGGTATTGATTCTTATGGTTCTGTCGGAAAAGGCGTATAACTTTGGCTTTATAGATAAATATATTAAGAAATCTAGAAAAATGACTTGTATTATCTCAATTAGGACGTCTCGAAATGTTCCAAACGATCATCAGTTCAAATCTGATTTAAGGGAATATTTTTGCATAAAATATAAGCGCTTATTTCCTATTATGACAGTACAAAAAATTGAGGGTGTCAGGTCGCAGCGGCACAGCGTGTGACTGTAAACACGACGGTTGTGGTTTCGATTCCTACTCAGAAGAAGGAATTATTTTCATTTCCACGCTCTGGAACGTTTCTTTCTTTCTTTCTTGGGCGGAAGCAGATAGCCCAAGTACTAGGTTCCCTCTGCCTACCCTGCTATGCGGAAGAAAGTTTGAAGCTGTAAAAAAATAGGTTACAACATGTTATATTTGCTGCATGCTAACAATGTATTGAGGCCATTGTGGCACAATCGCTACGTATTTGATTTTGTATGTGATAAATGTAGATTAAAAACGCCCTCGAAAAAAAATTTTTTTTTCAGCTCTACAAATATATCCCACATATAAGGCAGTGTAGACAGAGAACTATTTTAAAGACATTCTGTTCAAGGTCTGTTTTTTTTGTTAGCCCTATTGGCTTTTACAGCGACACCGGGAGGGAAGGGAAGAGGGTACTCTGTCCCTGAAAAATTTACAAGCGCTACGTGGCTGTTTGAGAAATGTTATAGGTCGTACGTCGATTTTTTATATAAGATATAGTTGTTGATCGTTCGAATTCAAGACATATCGTTTTGTGTGGCGCAACTCAACGCCGAAAATTATTTTTAAAAAAATCCTTATAAAAAAATATAAGTTAAGTAAAGTCAGGTTACTGCACTTGAGAAATATTGAGTTTGAAAAACTAATGAGTATTTATATTATTATAACAAAATAAATTAATGAACTTGTAATATTGCGATAAAAATCTTGAATATCACGCATAATCGAATTTGTTTCAGCTATTACTTAGCTTTTAATTAAAACGTTCTTTTGTAATTACATATAAAATATACACGTGGCGGGGTTAAAAAACAACATTTTTTTTTATTTATATACTTTTTTATCTTAACGCTGTACCTATCCCGTACATAGTAGGTTAGTTAATTAATTATATTAGTTAACTTATTAAAAAACTTGAGGCCAGTCGTGGCGCAGCGGCACGAGGTGTGACTGCAAAACCTACTGGTCGTGGGTTCGATCCCACTCGAGGAGATGAAATATTTACTTAAATTTATATTTCCATTTCTTCGCTCTGGTGTTGAGGTTAAGCGCGGCGTTGAATTCTGCCACTCAACGCGCAATGCCTCCAGAATTCGACAGAAAGTGGGGAACGGAGTGTCTTAACACTAGGTTCCCTCTTCCTACCCTGCTGTGTGCGGGATACAGCGTGAAGCTGATATAAAAAAACGTTATGTACTCAAAAAGAAACTTAGATTAATAAACACCAAATTTAACGTTTAAATCTTCGAAAATCTCACTAAAATCGTTATAGTCTTTATTGGCTGTAACAACCTACAGTAGGTGAGTACCTCCTCGTAATTTGCTTCCTGTGTTTAAAGTTAAAACACAGACATGTCCACTTTTCTAATTATGTTTCCTCCTTCTTTCTCCTTTTACTTCAACAACTTTGTTAGAAATTTAAATCTTTGAAGCACTTATCTAATTTTGCTATAAGCGCTGTATTTAATAAAGAAATAATTACGTTTTACCATCTATCTGTCTTCAAAGGACTTCTCTATGGAAGTTGATGTGAAATTTCTTTTTGATTTTCATCATTATGCATCTTATGTGAAGAACAAAATCTTCAAGTCGTTGTGTATTCACATTCTACAAATTAAATTTTAAATTATAGTAGTTTGTTCTCCTGGCTATGCCCGCACGTAATTTTTAGGGTTCCGTACCTTAAAAGCTAAAAATGGAACCCTTATAGGATCACTTTGTTCTTGGTCTGTCAAGAGCATTTCGAGATCGCGTGGATTTATCAAATTGAAATTAATGTCAAATATTCAAATCTATATTTCTGTCTCTTGAAGCAATTTCATTTCATTGAAATTTATACGTATTTCATAGATAAAAAATAATTACAAACTTATATTTGTAGTTCATTTCATACAAAATAGTACGTATTCAGTTTTCCCAATTTTCATAAGTTACGGGTTTTTTTAATTAACTTCAGTTTCTATCTATGATTTTTACTTATAAGAATACTTTCAGGCGGTGAAAGCAATGGAGAAAATGAAACCGTAACGCACTTTGTCCTTAATGAAATAATACTAATCAACACATTAGGCAATGACCGAACTAATATGAAGACAGACAAAGAAACAAATAAACAAATACTGCAGATTTCTAATTTCTATTGATTAAGTAATATGCTTACCTTTTTTAGCTTCATAATTTATCACGCAATATAGCAGAGTCGGCAGAACATACTGTTAAGACACTTCACTCTCAACTTTCCTCCCAAATTCGAGACACTTCGGGCAAAAACTCAACGCCATTTTATCTATCACAGGAAATAGAAAATAATTAATTCCCGCGACTGGACTTCGAACTAGAAATCGAACCCACGACCTTCGCGTTTACAGTCTAGCACTACCATTGCGTACTATACCTACCTACAACCTACAACATAAAGTTAGAGACGGGCTGTTTCTGTTTAATTACCACAATTAACGGGCGGTCATTAATTTATTTAGTGCCAGCGATAAAATAACATAATGAAACTATGCATGTACTACCATAACATATATGTATGTATGTATGTATCTATACCAACTACCAAGGTTATTACTTTATACTAAATATAGTAGCTAGAAACTGAGGTTTATTGATTGATACTGTTTAAAAAAATCAAATTGTTGCTTAAAAAAGCTTCACGCTGTATCCCGCACACAGCAGAGAAGGCAAAGTGAATCTAGTGTTAAGACACTCCGTACCCCGCTTCTTGCCGAATCCTGGAGGTATTGCGTATTGAACGGTAGAACTCAACGCCGCGATTTGCCTCGACTCCAGAGCGAAGAAAAGGAAATATAAATTTAAGTAAATATGTCATTTCCTCGAGTGGAGATCGAACCCACGACCGGTTCGACACGAGTCGGTTTTACAGTCACATTTTCCTGGCCTCTTGTTTATGCTCGTATAAGTCTTTTTTGGGTCAGTCGTGGCGCAGGGCAGGGGGCACTAGTGTGTGACTGTAAAATCCTTTGCAGACAGACAGATGGTAAAACGCAATTATTTCTTTATTAAATACAGCGCTTATAGCAAAATTAGATAAGTGTTTCAAACATTTAAATTTCTAACAAAGTTATTGAAGTAAAAAGAGCAAGAAGGAGGAAATATAATTAGAAAAGTGAACATACTCGTATCTGTGTTTTAACTTTAAACACAGGAAGCAATTTACGAGTAGGTATCTACTGGTTGTGAGTTCGAATCCCTCTCGAGGAAATTAAATATTTATTTAAATTTATAATTTCGTTACTTCGCTCTGGTGTCGCGCCACTTAACACGCAATTCCTCCAGAATTCGGAGAAAAATGGTAAACGGAGTGTCTTAACACTAGGTTTTTTCTGTCCGCCCTGCTGTGTGCAGGATACAGCGTGAAACTGTTTTTTATTGTTTTTTGAGGCCATAACGGCGCGGTATAACACTGCATCACAGTGGTTGCTAATTCGTAATATGTAGTTTTTGAGTTCCACTAGACTTTTACGAATTTCCATTATCCAAATATGTATTATTATTATAATTACAAGAATTCCACTTAAACATGAATTTGATTCGCACGTTGTGTTGTTACCTGAGAGAGAAAAATAATTTATTTCCCCAGTGGAAGACGAACCCACTATCGTCGCGCTTACAGTCAGACGCTGTGCCACAGGGCCACGCGGCAACAACGTCATTAATAACTTATCCATAACATGTAGAAAATGATAAATTATACTATAATTTTGTTAACTTTTGCGTGGACTTTAAAACCTAAAAAAGGTAAATCCGGCTAATTCCATTCCCTTAGGAATTTCGAGAAATTCCCCCTTAGTTCCCCACTAAAGTGTATTACAGTTTTAAAGTGTAAAGAGTGTCTGTGTCAAGTGTTAAGATGTTTTATTGGAGAACACATGACTCTAGTGACTCCAAGTCCAAAAGTTACGAAGAAAAGACCAAAAATACATATAAATAGATAAATTTCTATTATAAATAACTCAAGAACCAAGTACAAATGAATAAAAAAAACGATTTTCTTATACTTCCCACCAACAAAAAACACCAAAACAACTTCCGAAATAGTAGCAATTCGGTTAATTTGCTTCAGTTACGGTTACGGTTACAAAAACTCGGTTACGCCAACCATCCGGTTCAAACACCTCTGACCTTAGCCGAATGACCTTTAATTGAACGCTCCGATAGTTCGATCGTAATTTGAATTAATTTATCATTAATGTGTTGTTGTTTGTTGTAAATTGCATACCTTTTTACAAATGTCGTATGTGGAATTGTAGATATCTATTACTGTGTAAATAAAAATGTACGCTTTTGTTTTTTTTTTTCGAGTACATATATATAGCATTTACTTGATATTAATACACAAATAAATAATCGATTTTAGATTTTGTCCGTCTTGTTGTCCGGCCTAATCTATGGAACAGCTGGGCCAAGTTTTATGATACTTCCACTGCAAGGTTAAACGATTTTTTTTCTGTCCAATAAGATAATTTTCACGAACATAAATAAATAAATCCCAATAAGTTTAAATTGCAATTTATTTACTTTTTAACAATATAGAGAACTACTTACACTACTATAAATAACCAATTTCTTATTTAACTGTCTTGTATTGTTAATAATATTTATTAAGTTTAAATTATTTTTTAAATGAAAAATATTTATTTTACTAGTAAAAGTGACTGACATAAATGAAATATTAATTTAAGTATCCCTAGACGTATGTTTAGAACATCGTTGTCTCAGAATTTAGGTTACCTACATAGTTGAAAAAATAATACAGCGGCGGAAAGCGGAGAACGAAGTGTCTTACCACCAGGATTTCTTACTTTGGTATATCGAGGAGAAATTATCTAGATGTAGGCAAAAATTACGTTAATATGATAAACTGGGAAACCTGATGTTAAATTAGTATATTTTTATTTTTTTTCTCTTCTCATTTTGGATGCCAATGTGTAATAGGAGTTGAATTATTTAACTATTCTTTATATCGACACGTCATATTATCATATAGTCGTATCTCTGGAGATTATTTTTAGATGAGGGTGCATCATCAGACCAGTTCTATGATATCATAGTTTTGCAGAGAGCTTCAGAATTTTTACAAGCTGTTTAAATTCAGTTTCTTCCTCTTATAATAATACAAACTATCTAAAATACACTGTCACGTTCAAATATATTTAAAAATAAACTTGTTTTAAGCAAAATAAAACAAAAAATTCTAAAAATGACGTTCTGAATTAGGAGGCGTGGCTTTTGTCTTATTTTAACTGATCCCTGTCACTTGGTTTGTTTCAAAATGATCAAAGAACGTTCGGTGGAAAGTAACGTTCTATAAATAAATACATACATAAATATATTGCTAACGTAAATCACATCGAATTTTAAAATTTCTTGACGTTCAGAATCCAAAAAAAATATTGTGAACTAAGTATTTATTCACTATACGTTTTTTCTTTTAGTACCTAGTTGTTTTTATATTCAAATATGGTAGTTTACTAACTCTAATCTGTTCTACGCACCGCCTAATTTCCAGACATTGTTCCATACCAGACGTAGTCACTGACGGAATTCAACGCCGCGCTTTATCATGATACTGGAACTAGAAAATGGTATGAAATAATTAATTCCACTGAATGGAAATCGAACCCTCAACCGTCACGTTAACAATCAGACGCTTGCCGCTATGCTTCATAACCACATTATAGAATAACTAAGACGTATAAAATATGTAAATCGTAGAAGCAAAAAGCGTAAGCGGATCAATGCATGACAATGGTATAAGTATCATACAATGTATTATTCTGTAATACATACACTGTATACATATTTATATGTTAATAAGAAAACATATAATTCTACGCTTTTCTTGTACACATTAAGATGTATGTTATATATAACTTAATTGGAATAATAAGCTTAATAACGATGTAGGGTAGAAAAATATAATTTAAATAAACAGCATTTTAGTATTAGCTATGATTACTCCTTTCTGAAGTTTCAATCCATTTATGAGTTCATTTAGAATTCGAACTCTTAAAAGATAAGATAAAAGGAACCCTTATAAGATCACTTTGTCAGTCCGTCTTTTTGCCAGTCTGTCTTTGTATCAGGAACGCTTGGAGATATTGAGTTGAAATTCAAACCATATACTCAGATCGTTTACTTAAAAAAAGATATGGCAGTTTAAATTGCAAAAAACGCATATTTCGACACTATAAAAGGAATCAAAATTATTAGGGTACTTCTGGTTGACCTAGAATTTGGCAGCTGGCATCTGTAGGTACTAGTTCAGGAAAAATCGGAATACTATACATTTGTAGTTAAATCCTAAAAATTAATAGCCTTAAAAGGGTGGTAACATTAGGTATTAAAGCCGCTAGTTCAAGTGTGGTATCATAAGAGAGGTTTCTGGCTAAGCTCAGCTTGAATTTCAGAAAAAGCTCGAGACCTTCAATTTTTATACGGAACTCGCTCTGTGTCTCTGTGTTTTCAGTATTAATATTAGCAACTATATAAAATGGGGTTATTTAGGGTTATAAAAATAAATAAATTAATTAAATTAGCTTCACGCTGTATCCCGCACACAGCAGGGTAGGCAGAGGGAACCTAGTGTTAAGACACTCCGTTCCCCATTTTCTGCCGGATTCTGGAGGCATTGCGTGTTGAGTGGCAGAACTCAACGCCGCGCTTAAAGCTTTAGGGTTATTTTATATATAAATTGGTTCACAAGCCAATTTGATTATTCCAAATCTAGATTATTACCATTTTATTACTTTATAGTTTTAAATGACTATCGGAACGAGTGAATCGTCTTTATATCTTTAGCCTATATTAAATTCGCTGTAATGAGATTAACTGATATAAACCTTATAAGTAACACCTGCTCGGATTAAGATTCGAACTCGATACCACTGCATCTGTCCCATAAAATCTTTATTGGCGCCTGTTGTATTTGTTCATATTTTTTTTAAAATCATATAAAATATATTGTAAATTCCTTTTTTTAAATGCTTGTTTTTTTAGCTTTCAATGTATCCCGCACAAAGTAGAGAATCTGGGAACCTAGTGTTAAGACGAGTGTCTTAATACTAGGTTCCCAGGTTCCCAATAAAACACTTCCGTTCGTCACTTTCCGCTGAATTAAGGCGGCATGTTGAATGGCGGAACTCAACACTGCGCTTTGCCTCGTTACCAGAGCGAGTAATTGAAAATAATAAATATTTTTGTATTATTTTAATAATAAATAAATAAAGCGAAATTTCAAAATTCTGGTTTTATAATTAGTATATACATATTTATTTTATTATTGCTTGTTATCTTTAATCGTAGTTAAAGTTTGGAGTCTAATAATAGGTCATGTTTTGAATGGCACAAAGTTTACTAAAATCTATTTTGTATATTTTATTTATTATTTTTATATACTATTCTTGTAATATTAAGTAATAATATAATAATAGTATCATTAAAGTTAAATAACGGAAAAAAACAACATTTTAAACATAACATTTTAACATTTTTTAATTGTTATTCCACACATAGGAAAGAATACTTATTTTTTGTAAAAAATAAAACGCAGCAGAATTTGAACCCGCGCCTTCTTGGAAACCGTCCAATGGTCAAAGCGCAGACACAAACAACACGCAACAAAATCCAAGTGTTATAACACTGTATTTACTAAATCAGAACGTTTTACAGATTTAGAACTACGCTTAGAGATAACTGACAGAACAGCGACAACTACAGCTTTCAACTGTTTTAGCGAATATTTAAATTCGATAAACACGAGTTTTCCAATTAGAATTAAATAAAATAAACTAATCCCAAACCTATTTAATTAAGAATCGCCCTAAAAAAAATTGACAACCATCCATTAATAAATAAAGAAAATAGAAATTATTTTTATGTTATTACCTAAAAAACCACGTTAAAAAACATAAATATAAAAATGTAGGCGTCACCGTAGTACAAGACAAACAAACTAGAAACGAGATGTGAAAGCGCAATTTCTCGACACAGCGCACGACGCCTCATACTGGAAATCAATACAGCACATTTATTACATACCTACATATATATCTATCTATCTGTCTATATATCTATCTATCTATATAGTATTATGGAGGCGATTCTCGTCTCTATCTGAAGCGGTATACGTCTTAGAAACTGGCCCACCCGTTTTACTTTACAGTAATAGTTCAGAAAGCTTGATGTTTTGCTATGCAATTTTGTATTAAAATTAACCTATATATCTATGCGGGTTTCATTGGAAATTTAATTTTGTGTTTTGATTTCTCACAGTTTTTTTAAATTTAAGTTTAATATAATAAATAAAGTTTCACGCTCGTACAAGTGTGAGAGCAGAGGAATGTTAAGACACTCCGTTCCCCACTTTCCGTCTAATTTTCGAGACATTGTACGTTGAGTGGCGGAACTCAACGCCGTGTTTAGTCTACCAAAGAAAAATTCAAATAAATTAAATGTAATTGTTCATTGAGTTCCATCAAGTGGAAATCGAAGTCACGACCGCCGCGTTTACAATCAAACGCTGTCCCATTGCTCCACGACGGCCTCGGAATAGTGACCTAGTTGTTAAATTATAAAGTTTTTAATAGATACGCGATAATTTTATGATTGAAATAAGCTGTTATGATAATAAGTTATTATTATTAATAAGACTATAAAATCGAACTATTTGATTAAAAATTGGAAAAAAGTCACTTGAAATCTATAATTTTAAATTTCTATAATGGCTTATTCTTCCTTTAAACTCTTCCAACTAAAACCTAAAATCTAGACTCAAATAAATAAATTGAATTTAATCTCTCAATCTAATACATTTTCCATCTTTTTAATACTTTTTAAAGGAAAACTAACTTTGAACATACATATTTAGATTAGGTTAGTTACGTTATATATTTAGGTTAGGTTAGTTAGGTTGATTCACATGTAAAGTCTATTTTATTCTCTTCTCACATATCAAAACAAAAAAAAAAAACTAAAATCTAGACCCAAAAATCCACATCAACCTATCAATCTAATACTTTTAAAAGAACTCACAAATCAACAAAGAGTAGTAAGCCCGTAGCATTTGAGAGCATTAAATTACTCAAATATATTTTTTTACTAAAATCTATAGGTTTATCTAAAATAAGATACAAAATCTAGGTTAGTTAGATCTATTAAAATCTGCCTAAATCTAGTTCTCTAGGTACGTCTAGTTATTTAATTCAAATATCTAATTAGCTACATCTATTCCAACTAAAAAAACCTAAAATCTAGACCCAAAAATCCACATCAACCTATCAATCGTATTAGATTTAAGATTTAGAAGCAAAAAAAAACTCTCAAATCAACAAAGGGTAAGCCCGTAGTATTTCAGAGCGCTACATTACTCAAGTAGAATGCGCCGCGGGGCGGGGGAGGGGGCGAGGGGGGCCGGTCGATCGCCTCTACTCGGAACGGCAACGTCGCGCGATCAGCTGTTGATTATAATTCAAAACATAAGACTGTGAAATGTGGGGCGACTCTACTATATTTGGGATGAATGTTTGTAGAACCTTATAGAGGTCCTTGTTGTCTGTTTATCTATATCTATCTATCTATATATATATGTATAATAGGATCGTAGTGGATCGGTGTCTGTATATGTTATTGGTGGTATTTAATAACATAATAAAAGCAAAAACATTTTTTTTTTTTAATTTTTATGTCGTTTTGTGTGTGCGTTTGTTCATGGTAATTTCAAAGGACGAAGGAAACGGATTAACTTATTTAATTGCAGCTTTTACTACTGTCTTTTAATATTTAGTGTTTATTATATTTAGATACATTTATAAATGAAAAAGTTATAGTATTTTAAAAATTATTGTTCGACAAACATTGCTATGAATAACAGCTTTTTTTGTATTGGCTGAAACTTTACTCTTTAATATATTGAATATAAATAGGTTTAAGTGTCGTTTTTATTAAAAAACGAAAAAAATGCAGATTAGTAAATAAATAATTATGTAGTTCAAGTGGGCGAAGCCGCGAACGGGTCTTTAGTTATATATAAAATTCTTACGTTATTAAACGATGTAATATTAAAATTTAAGCGGCGTAGAACGCTCTAAATTACCAAGTAGGTTGCGTGGGGAGTGTAGGAGAGCACCATGAGTGGATTTCTTGAAATTCCTTTGGAGACAAGACAAGAAAAATCGGGAATTTTAAGGGCTACATATTCATACATATATAATAATATTTTTAAATAAGGCAGTGCGGGAACGGAGTTTCTTAACACTCTGCCTACCATACTGTATGCGGGATATAGCGTGAAAGTAAACAATTATTTAAAATTCCTCAGTTCTACAACTCAAATAGAAACACAATTCTACATTACATTGGAAACAATGGAAATTAAATTATGCTCGCAATGAAACCTTATAGCTCCAACGATTCGCTTTCTGCTCATTTACTCTTACCATACATTTTAACGTTAGTTTAATATATATATATATATAAATTACTATTTACAAAGGATTCTAACCTGATTGTAGTGGATTCGATTCCGGAAAATGTTTAAATTGTTTTTGTATCCTCAGCTCAGCTCAGCTAAGACATAATTACTAGATTCTCATTATCTGTCCTAAAGGATGTGGATAAAGTGTGAATTTGTCAAAGAAAATGTAAGATATTGATATAGTTAAAATTTTTATAACATACCGCACCGGTAAAGTACTTGTAAGTTGAAATTTTAAGTTATATTAACTTAAAATTTCAAATTTTGCTAAAAACTGAACGTTAACCTATTCTATGTTTATTAGTTTTTTTCTTGGGGCTTCGCCACCGTGGTCTAGCAAAATTAATTAAGAGTTATATATGAAACATAACATTTTAAGTGCCTAAAGTACATAACTCTAACTGTTACATTGATGTAATTAATTCGATGTAAATATAACCTTTATCGATAGATGCAACACAAAAATATTTTTATTATTTCGAACCTGTAGTTACTGAGATTAGCCATTAATCTAAAAAAAATCATAGCTTTTTAATATTAGTACAAATTACCTACAAATTTCAAGTTTTGGAGTTAGGTCACTTTCATACCTACACTACGTTACAAATTCTCTAACAACATAGTTACTTTGAAGTAACGAACGACCGTCGCGTGGAAATATATAAAATTATAAAAGTGCTATTTTTCTATAACGCAATATCCGTTGCGAGATAGCGTCTGATACCACCGATACAGCGGTCTGTTATTAAATTTGTTAGGTAGGTACATCTAACCATTTCTCGTGAACTTATTTTGAAATAAATGAAATAAAAGTCAAGTCGGCGATTCAATAGTGTTGGAACTTTGAGGTCGCCTGGTCCTTTTATGAAACGGTGTGTATTTTATAATCGTCTGTATAAGGCTTTATATTTTTTTATTTATTTTTATTTATATTCTATAGCATTCTTTGTGTCCTATAAAGTAAATGTTACATATGTGGATTGTAATTTGAAACATAAAAATGAATAGTTGAAATTCTTTTCTGTACATATTATACAAACCAAGCGCTTGCACTAGCTCTGGCCGGACGTAAAATACAATTAACTATACTTTTTTACTTGTTTTTCTTTCCTAAGTCTGTAATAACTCTTTAAAAATGTTAAAAATATACTATTTTAACTTATCTATATATAGTAATTGAAAAATATTAGTTTTTACAACGTGCGTACGTACATACATACCGCAAACTGTAAATGAAAAATTACTAATGTTATAAAACACCTTGGAAACCACCTTGATGCGCAGTGCGACAGGGACTGTAAACGCGACGGTTGTGACTCGATTCCTCCTCGGGGAACGCATTTTTTTTCACTTCCTTGCTCTGGTATGACGACTAAGCACGGCATTCAGTTCCGCCACTCAATACATAATGTTTCGTTAAATAGAGGGTATATAGGGAATATGAAGCCAGTCGTGGCGCAGGGATACAAGTGTGTGAATGTGAACGCAACGTGGGTTCGATCCCCACTCGAGAAAATGAAATGTTTATTTAAATGTATATTTTCATAATAATAATTCACTCAAAACACTGTCGTTGTTAAAAATGTAATTGATAAATAGAACTCACAGCCACCGTGTAAAGATAATAAAATATAACACTTAACACACAAGTAAAACACTTTTATATAACTACAAATAGCTAGATAAACAAGATTTTATATATTTTGAACCAGTTTCAGTTTCTTCATTGGCGGGCGGCCTTACACATTCATGTCGATCGCTTCACCCTATTTCCATAAAGATCTCACTTCGATAACCGTAAAAGGGATCGCCACCCAATAGGTCCTAAAATTTTAAATTGAAGAATGTAAAAGATATATTCATATATTTTTTTTCTCTCCGTTCAGTTCATGAGTGACAGAAAGACAATGCAGAGATAAAAGGTCTATACTGTGCGAGAATTTTCGTTTTAAATTTGTTTGAAATTTCTACGGAAACGGAAAAAAATATATTTTCCATTTTACGGCTTAGAAAGCCTACAAAATTGGGGTCGAGGACTAATCTATAATAATAAAAGAAATTCATTAAATGCTACAATAGTAATGAAGTGATAGAGCTTTAATATCGCTGATAAGATAAGAGTGCTAGGAACAAATGACGTCATTCACTAGTGACGTTGTGTGAGAAAGAGACGGAATGTGTATACATAATTTTGTCCTTTTAAGTTGTCAAAAACTTGAGTTTGTCTTCTTTTTTTCAAGTAATGACGTTGTTTTGCCAAAATACATTTAAACTTTCTTAGATACACATTATCCTCCTAAGTAAGTTATTATTTAAGTCGCAAAATTATGAAAATTGATTAAATTTTTCCGTTCATCATTCCCTAATTAAAAAAATAGATAAAGCAGAGATAAAACACTGCAAATTAAAAAAATAAATAAAAAAATTGCCGTTCCATATACAGAAAGCAGCTGTGAAATAGATATAATATCAAGAACAACACCCAACAATTTCCCTACAATGGGTCATTTAGGAAAATAATAGTATAACATAGATAATATCGCGTATCTTTATAGGGATCGGATCCAAGTGTGGTCGTGTATATATTTATTTATAGATATATTTATATCTATTAGTAAATATCTGGTAAACACCTATATTTTTGTAGCTTTACGACATATTCCACAAATAGCTGGGGCCTCCCCAGTTTCCATTCAGTTCCCCAGAAGGAACCTAGTGTCAAAACACTCAGTTCTCAATTTCCCGCCTGAATTTAAGATATTTCGTTTTAAATTTCGAATCTCAACGCCACGTTGTTGACAGACAGACAGACGGTCCTAATGTAACAAATAAATATAATATGACATACGGACAGACAGACAAGCATGACGAATCCATAATTATTCTGTCATTCCGCTGCGGAACGCTAAAAATATTACTTTTCTCAGAATCCTAAGGATACCGACATGAGGTACTATGTACATATACAGATACGTACCTGTGTCGGTACTAGTACAGGTTACAAACTATAAAAAGTTGGATCAATGGAGGCGACGCGACGTCTACGTCTTTTTTTAAAAGTGCTATTTCCTCCGCAACATACCTACTATACAGTTATTATGTCCTGTCCATTAAATGTTTTTTTTTATTCTCACGTTTATCCCACATTTTGCGGGTAGAATAGAAACACATAGTAATATCTATGCGTAACAACACTCTTTCTTTTTCAACTTGTTATCGGATCAATCAAGTAGCGGAATTTAACGCCGTGTTTTGTTTACAAACCCATATTCATCGTTGTTAGGCACAAATAAGTGGGGGAAGAATGTAAAAATATTTATGAAGCAAGATGGAATGCTAAGAGAGGCAGAGGAAAGACCTAGGTAGGCCTTCGTGAGCACAGTATCGATGACACCGAAGGAAGGTCACGTAAAAATCAAGAGAAGCTCCGGCATAAGAAGTGTATATTTTTGCCTATTTGCGGTTTGTTGTCAGTGGAGGAGTCGATTGAGGTATGCAGAGACCATAGAGTCTGAAGCTCCGCTGTCTCTGGCGACCCCTCTGGATTAAGGTGTGAAAAAAAAATATACGAAAGTAGAATTTAAATGTCTATCCTTATCTCTTCTGAATGACAGAAGTTTCAACTTGTAAATTTCAAGTATTCTCTAGAGTCTAGATTGTAGGACACTACTTCTAGATTGTAGGCTGTCAAAGAGCGCTATCTAAGAAAATTATACATTTTACTTAGACATTTATATATAAAATACTTTACTACGTTACTTTTCGAGGTCATCGTAATGCAGGCTTTGTTTCGTTTCTTATTTAGGGGAATAATGGAAGCTTTTTTAAAATATAATTATATTTTAAAAAAGCTTCCATCAAAACGGTTTTTGTATGAATATGTGTTACTTATTAAGATCTATGAATATCACGATTTTTACGCATTTTATTTTATTCAAAATGCACAAAAATCTTGAAAATATCTTTAGCTACGGTAACTGCGTATAGTTGAATCTTATATATTTTTCTAAATCTGTAGTAAGGTTCTGAAAACTACGTAGATTAAGACATCTGTGGAAATGGGGTGGGCTGGAAGCTTTTTTAAATCTTTAAATTCTAAAAAGGCTAGGTATTAATGTAACTATAAAATTTATATCAAATTAAATTTAATTCTTGTGAAGGAAGATCTTCACTGCTTATTTGTTACTTGTACAATTAATAATGAAACTTGACAGTGAAACGTGAAATATATATTTTGCTCTAATAAATAATATAAAATTTAGAGCAGATAATTTTTAAATGTAATTAATTGGTTGTGGATTCGATCTCATTCGTGGGATTGAATTGGGTATATTTAAAATTATTAAAAAATAAAAAATAGTGATCGTTCACTCAGTTCTCTGCTACTCCGAGATGCACGAATAAAAAAAATTAAAACATTTTAATTTCTATTCGATAGGCTTGATTGACTTTAAGAGTTGCTTCATCTCTACATCGGTAGAGCGTGATATTCGAAGAAGTGTTGAAAGAAATATTTGTAAAAAAAATTAATCTATCTTGCAACTAACTAACTGTACATATTATGCTACAGGCCGTCGTGGTACAGCACCTGACTGTAAGCGTCGGTTGTAGGTTCTTTGATTTAGAGCCGTGGGAATCAATGATATCCATTTTTTTGTTCTGGTAAGAATACAATGCATCGCGTTAAGTTTCGCCATTCAACACTTTGAAAATTAGGTTGTACGTGGGGAACGGTATGTCTTACACTAGGTTCCATCAACGTTCCCTGCTGTATGCGGTATACAGCGTGATAATCGAAGTAAAACTTTATCCGTATAGATGATAGTGACTTTTCATACAGAATTTTTAAAACCCACTTCTCATAGCACATATTCTATGTAAATTGAATCCACAACTATCGTGTTCAGCCATCCATTACCCATCTGCGCCACAACGTACATACAAAGTAACGTAAATGACTAAATTGACATCGTGAATGGTATAAACAGGCAATTTGAGGTAAATAGTAATGATTTCGCTTTTTGTCATGTTTTTGATGCCATTACGGACTTATTTATAGCTAAAGCTTATTTTGTAAAATTATGTTCTGAAATTTAAACAGCACATATAGAAAGAAGACAATAGTGTAAAGACTCTCCGTTTTATTCTTTTCGCCCAAATGCCAGTTGAGTGGCGGAACTGAAGCTCGAAGCCATCGCACTGTTTTACTAAAGTGGGGAAATTAAAATAATTTAAATATACATACCATACCACCGAGTTCTAATCGAACCTATAACCATTAAGAGTACAGTCAGAATCTATATACAAATCCACTGCGACACGATAATACAGATTGACTGTGAATTTAAATTTCTGATAGCCCTGTTGCAGTTGCAGCGTTTGGTGAAGAGTGGAGAATCTTCTCCAATTATAACAGTAACTTATCACTTTCTCCGTATTTACTCTGTACAGTGCAAAATCTATGCTAAAAAAAGTTGAAGAGTTTGTTTGCTTGAACGTACTAATCTCAGGAACTGGTCGAATTGAAAAAATGTTTTATTTTCTGTTAGATAGCTTATCAAGGAAGGCCATATTATTTCTCGTTATTTGAATCGATGTACCACAGTAAAAAAAAGTTCCAACTTTCTTTCTCTTTCCATTAAACCACGGGGGGGAAGTCGTAGGTAAAAGTTAGTCATTTATATAAATAGTCTCTCATTCCCACGACTCGAGTCCAAGGAGCTGGAAAGCCTTAGGCTAAGTTTTAAAATTATGCTCTTTAATTATAGCTCTTGCCTTTAATCTTAATAAGAATATGCACTTTTTACTTGACGAAGTAGGAAAAAAAATTTAAATGTTACGTTGTGGTCGGCGTAACTCATTTATATTTTAGATTTACATTGCGTATTATATGGCGGATTCTAACGCCGCACTTTGTCATACATGGAAATTATAATTGCCCTTTAATTTTTTTTTCATATGAACATCGAACACACAACCACTGCCTGTTCAAAAAGAAACTTTTAACTTTGTCCCGATCGTGTCAACTATGTTAGTTTAAGAGTAATTTAAACAAAATGTTTAAAATTTAAAAAAATGAAAATAACTACTTAAAAAAATTAAAAATCTTATTTTTTTGTTTAATTTTTTAATCTGCAAGTTCCGGTAATGGTTAAATGTTCTTGGGCATACCTGCTAAGCATTATGAAATTAAGCTATTTATTTAATTATGTACTGAATTGCCAACGAAACGCATGGAGAGCGCTTTCCTGAGTGTAAAAGTGATGGTGGATCTTTGAGGGTTCGATCCCGATTTTGGAGGTATGTCTTTGATATATAAATTATATTAATTTATATATCATATAACCTTTATAATAAGAAACTCCAATCAAATTCAAATGTTGCTACATTCAGTAATTTTCAAGTATATAAAAAAAACTTATAAATAGAATTTTGAAAATTCATAAAAAACAAATATTAAAAATAAGTTAAGAGCTTGTTTTAACTTTGTTTTTTTAATTATTTTATTAAAAAATATTAATATAAAATAAAATAAAAATAAAAAAAAATCCTTAAGCAGCAGTAATGTCAAAAATGTATTTAATTAAACTAAACGTCTCTAGAGGCGAGGGGTGTCTAGAGTCGCGACCCCTACAGTTCCACTTCAAAATCATTTTGCTGCGTACTTAACAGTCCTTAAATTTTTTAACCTTTTCAGTGCTCGATTCACTTACTTTTTTAAAATCGTACTGTATAGGTTTCTGTGTACAGTAATGTATGTAGATATTATTTTGAAACTTTGTTTGACAGATTGTCTAACTGGTTGACTTGAGGTTAATAAAACAAGTTTGCTCGATATCGCCCCGCTTTGTTGCGCAGTGGCACAAAGTGTGACTGGAAACGCGACGGTTGTGCGTTCGATTCCCACAAACAAAATTAATTACTTATTATTGAATATTTACTAACTAACTCTATAAAAACAAATTAAAACACGGCCTTTATTTTCGCCAAATAGTACCAACAAAAAATGGGAAACTGAGTGTCTTAACACTCCTTCCCTGCCTGCTATATCCGGGAGGCAGTATGAAATTAAAAGAAAAAGAGTAAAATTGAAGATGACAAAAAGGGGAACCGGAAATGCACACCAGCGGTTCAATAATTTGCGTGCGGTGCCGATGGGAAGGCAAGGTCACTGTCGCCACAGCCCGCAACGCGACTCGGCAGTTTTACACGCGATCCATTCATACCACCACTTGTGTGTATTTCATTATTGTGTGTAAGTTGGTAGTATTGGCTTTTGTTTGTATGGAATTTGTTTGTATGGAACTTGTATTGGACCTTGTATTGAAAATTTTGTTTAGTTAACTATGTCCTTACTTCTAGTTTATTAATACCATAATTGCCTAATCTTTGCATAAGTCTTGGAGTAAAGTTGTTCATAGTTTATTCATAACACGTTTAATGTTTGACGGAGGATACGGGTTCATGTTTCAACGTTATAATTTGTAATTTAAATTTAAGAGAAACCCGACAAACAAAAAAACAATATTATTAATAAGTTTAATATTAACTTTATTAGAATATATTATAGACATAAACTGTTAAAAATAGTATTGATAGTATCCTCCCCAGCGACACAAATTTGGGTAAAATTCCTTAACTCAACTTCTTAACTCAACTTAACGTTTATTTATATATTTATTAAAATAAATCATAATCTTTAATCATTTTATTGGTGACTTATAAATGTGCCACACTTTTTTGAAGCAGACTGAAAAATATTGCCACAAAAAAAAAACACAAAATGTTTTTAAAAAATTGGAAAAGTGTGAGGAACAAAGTGTCATTACACGAGGTTCCCTTTGTCTACATTGCTATTTACAACATTCAAAATTAAAACAATATTATCAGAACAACAGAACAACTGTATTTGAGATACAATAAACACACAATAATAATAAACACAGAGATACAATAATAATAATTTATTTGGTTAACTAGGACGAATTTTAAGCCTTGATGTCCTAATTTTGTATTCCGTTTTTAAATTTTTATACGAAATTTCAGTATAAATTAAACTACTTATCTAATTCATTCAGAATTACACCACCAGGCAGAGCGAACGTATTGTTAAAAATCTTCAATTCCACTTTTCGTCCAACTTCAAGACATTTCGTGTTGAGTAGCGAAATCCAACACCTTACAATGTCTCCTTTAAACATGAAGCTAAAAAAATAAATATCATCATCCCCCCCGCATAAGACTCGAACACAAAACCATCGGGTCTAAATATATAACATCAAGTCTATTCCATACAAGGCCTGGCATGCGCAAGCGCAACTCGTAAGTCATACTCTATATAGCGCACTGTAGTCAAGGTTAGCAATACTCGTTGTATACCGGTTACCCGGTACCCGGTATACTAGCATACGTAATAAGCTTGGAGAAGTTAGTGAGGAAAGATAAATTTTTGTGTAGTTAAAAATAAAAATTTATTATAAAGTTGGTAATATATATAAAGGGAAGATGTAGTAAATACGTGGTTATATTTGTTAGGGATAATTTATTGTAATTATGAAATAAGTCGATTAATATATATTACTTTATTTCAATTTAAAATGACTGTTTTCATAATCTGCTATGAATATGGCGTGCCAGCTAGTTTAGCTAAATTTAAATTCAAAATATAAAACAATATGCTACTTAATAGCACTTTATAAATTTAAAAAACAGTAAATAAATAAAAATGAGGCGGTCGCGTCGTGACGCGGCACAGCATCGGACTGGCTCGATTCCTACTTGAATAAATAAACTGTTTTATTAAAATAAAGAAAAAGAAGATGTTAAGTTTCTCCACTTAAAATGCTATGTCTCGGAAATTGGGCGATAAATAAAATATGCAATGATTTTATATTACGTTCTTATGCCTAAATGAATGAAAGTTAAATACAGTGTAAAATTTATAAAATATAAAAAACTACAAATAAAAAAATCGATATATTTATCACTCCAACCGTGTAACCAACGCCTTACGCCTATCATAACATAAAAAAAAAACAAATTAAAAAAAAAGAGCATCAACGTCACATAACCCTTACTCGCTCGACAAAAACGTCAACACTCAGTTTTCTGCTAACTGACAGCTCTTTCGTGTATAAAGCTATTTCAATGGTCCCTCATTGCTAAGTAAGTGTAGGTATTTATAGCTAAACCCCCCGTTTTTATCAATTAAAATGCGGTTTCGGGGGCACCAAGAATATTCCTTTAAAGATATTTACTGTACCATCAAATCAATACAAAACAAACCTTACTAACAAGGCTTAGAGCGCATCCTGACTGCATTTAAAAATTGTGGGTTTGTCACATTATGCAGTTTAATTTTCATGGGATTTTGAACTTTAAGTGGTATGTATTAAAGTTTAAATTGAACGCAATCAAGTAATGCATGGGGCATGCAACAATCAGCCACGGCAATTGAACACGCGTAGGGTTCACTCACTTGTGTTGTCAAAATTGTTTAGAAATGATGACTCTGTTGTCGTTATGTTTTTGAAGCGGACTAAATTGAATGTATTTATGTTTAAAAATCTATATCTAGAGAATATAAGATATAGATTTTTAAACATAAAATGTATATCTAGCTATGTTAAAAAAGCGAGTTCGTTTGGTTGAAGGCGCTAAATCTCAAGAACTAGCATTTTGATCATCCTACTTATATGTATTCTAAATGTAAAAGTTTGTGAGGATGGATGTTTTCTCCACTTTCTAATAAAAAACTACTTAACGAATTTACATGAAATTTTACAGTAATATTGCTTACATATCAGAATAACACATACAGAAGCATTAATGTAAAATTTTTGTAGAACTTGACAAAAATGTCACAATAAGCTTAAGCTTAAGCGTCAGTACCCAATAAATCCGAAACATCGCTCTTTAAATTGTGGTGTTAAACACCGCATTTCGCCTAACTAGACACCTAGAGCGATCATGATTTTTTATAAATATTAACTACTTACAAATTTTGCCTTTGCCTGCGTGGTCAAAAGAAAATTATTCCGAATTTTGTATGACACATGACACATTCTAAGTGTCCGAAGTTAACTCAAGACCTCAAGTATAGTGATTTACATCGCCACACATGACGCAATGTAATATACCTATATACATATATACCTTTTTTCAATAAGTAGACCATCCGACAAAAAAATAATGTTTCGATTCGAACCAGCAATTCTCAAGAATAGCGCGTTCAACCGAACAAACTCTTCAGTACCATAATATTAGTATAGCAGTATAAACAATCCTCCTCTGAACCCCCAACTACCTTAACCAATCACTGAGCCACAGAGGTCTAATTTCGCTACATCTCGCATTAAATTATAAAATCCATTAAACTTTCGAAGCGTTGCATAGATGGCAACCACTAATTATATACAGTTATCGACCATTTCGCATTAGCCTAGTTTTTAACTGCACTACCACACGTTCTCTACAAACGCTAGCGTATACGTAAATTACAAGACTAGGCATAATAATTGTGATATCACATTTATACATCAGTGATTGTAGTAAAGTAACTTGAAATATGTGAAATAGCTTTAATATTTCACTTAGACCTTGATTAGGATTGTTTTCATTTAATGCTATGCTATATATAACATAAAGTTTTATCATAAGTTATGGATAGCTACATGTTTCTTTCGTATAAATTAGAATAAGGAGAACACAGCGATAATTATCTACTTTTCACTAATATACTAAATATTGTTCCAGCACTGATTGCCATTTTAATGAAAAAAAGATTTTAACTCGCTTTTGTTTTTACTAAAAGATGCAATTTTACAACTTAAATATGTACTTCCGGAGTTGTGAAAAGACAACGGACAAAATAAGCGACTGTTTTTTTTAAATGTAATCGATGAATGTAATTATGATTTTTATATATATATATGGCCAATATCTACAATAGCTTTTAAAGATAATTACTATATACATTATTCATTACTAATAAAAGTTAGTAATAATGTATGCATCATTATACTGTAGTTTCTATATTAACCATACATGGATATCTCACGTTTTTTTATTCAATTTAATTTACTAACACTACATTTATAATTTGAGCATTTAAAAGCGTTAATCCACATTTGGGAATAAAAGATACTTTTTAGAGAGATATGAATAATTTTAGAAAGCGGAATTTGAGCCCGCGCCTCTTGGAAGCCGTCCAAGCGCTGCGCGTTCTGACCACTACACCATACGTTCAACGTATTGTTTAAAAAAAGTATACGTATTTTATATTCTTGTCATTTTATATTTCGAATTTACGGAACAAAGTAATACGTATATCAGTAGTAAGCATACAGAACTCTAAAATAGTGTTATCTAGTTAATTATAACTAACAAGATAAATGTTAAGACATACATTTTTAGAATATTTTAAACCAGATTAAGCCAAAATTAAATAACTAATTAGCTTTTTATACTTTAGATTAGATTAGATCATTCCAAAAGATATATCTTAATTATAGTTTTATTATAAAAAACCGTGTTTTCTATGTAGAATGAGATACGTGAAGATAACAAAAGTGAAAGAATTCATACTTATTTTTGTTAAAATCTTCGCGGCCCAAGTCACAGGAAAGAGTAAATTAGTTGTCATTAAAAACAGTTAAATTTTTATCTTTTTCCTTATCAGACTCAAATTATTTAGTATCCGGTATGTGGAGGACATGTAAAAGTTTTTCATTCAAGTCTCAAGGTTGTAAAATGCAGTGTTGCGATGCTATATCCGCATTGATGCATATAACAATACATAGTTTTATGTACTAAAATATGTAGGTACATTCTGTGTGCTATTTTTGTATTTACTTCACGCTACTTTTTTCCCCACTAAGACACTTATATTCCCAACTTTCCGCCGAATTCTTGTGGCATTGAGTGTTGAGTGGCGGATCTCAACACTGTACTTTACCTGGTTACCAGACCGAGGAAATGAAAAAGTTAAATATTTAATTCCGCCGAGAGAATCGAACCCACAAGCGTCACGTTAACAGTCGCACATTTGTCCCCTGCGCCACGATAGCTTCTCTTATACCTACGTACATATATATTTCTTTCTTTTTAGGGTTCTGTACCTCAAAACGAAAAAACGGCACCCTTATAGGATACCGATATCAATATCCGACTGTTCGTCTGTCAAGACCCTTTTTTTTCGACATCGCGTAGAGATATTAAGCTGAAATTAATGTCAAATGTTCTAGACAACGGCCCCTTGGAGTACAGAAAAAATGAAGCTTCTAAGGCAATGCAATCAATAGATACGAACGCTTATGCATTGTTATTACTGCATTTTGTACGAAATTCGCCGCGTCATCAAAACGTATAGAGTACTGCCCGTAGACTTACAATTATGAAATTTGTAAAGAAGATGATGAATATGAGAACTTGCAATACAAATAAAGGAAAAAATCCAAAGTGTAAAATTTATTGATATTTAATTGAAAAAAAAAATCATTACAAACTTATAATTTTAGTTTATTTCATATAGAATGAATGAATACATTCGCAAATTTACGTTTGTCAACTTTACGTTGGCATACTATACTGAAATTGTAACGGGACCCTCGGTATGCGAATCCGACTTACGTTTGGCCAGTTCTTTTTAGCTTTAAGCTGCAGATTTATTAATAATTTTAGAAAAATTGTGTGTGAAGCAGTGGATCTGAGCTCCTTGTTTTGTATTGTTACCAGAGCGAGGAAACGAAATAAATACATTTCCCCAAATCAGAATCGAACCCACAAGTCATCACATTTACAAAAAACCTTTTTTTTTAAATAACAAAACAGATATTTTCCTCACTATGGTTTAGTAATGTAAGCAACAAAGAACAAATTGCTATTCCCAACGCTAATCAAAGCTCTAATCTCTTTGAAACGGTCTATCTGACATCTTTCGCTAGTCCCGCGTATTAATACACTATCTACATCTTGTATCGCATCTCATATCTACGCTTGTAATGGGCGCCATCTTTAAATACAGTTATACTAACTTAGGCTTACAGTTAATGCTAAGATTATATTCTTACTTAAATTTACATGTATTTTATAATATTAAAACGTTAATTTAATAGATTTGTATAGATTAATACATCGTAATTTTATAGTCGAGGCCGTCGTGGCGCAGTGAAACAGCATCTGACTGTAGACGTGACTGTTGTAAGTTCGATTACCACTCGAGTTAATTAATTATTTACATTTCCTCATGTCAATTGTTAATAATTGGGCAGTGCGTGGGGTCTTGGCATCTTCTGCCTAGCCTATATGTGAGATACAGCGTGAAAATACATATTTTTTAATGAAATTATTAAGAAACGTTACTACTTAAGCTTTTTGTATCGTTCTTACTATCGGGAATTCAAGAATTTGGTGTAAAGACACTCTTTTCTCCTCTCTCTCTCTCTCCTAATGATTAAGTTATACTCGTACACCTATACGATATAATTTTACGATAATATGATAATGAAAATGTAACATTATAGCTAAACACAGCAATTAAAACTATTTTTTCCCACATTTAACTTAGTTTCTTAGTCTTTTTCTTCTTCCTAGTCTTATATCTGACTACCGATTGCGTTATTGCGTGATAATCTGGAAATCTATATTAGTAAAAAAATAAATCAGCTTCACGCTGTATCCCGCACACAGCTGGGTGGGCAGAGAGAGCTTAGTGTAAAAGACACACCGTTCCCTACTTTCCGCCGAGTTCTGAAGGCATTGCGTGTTGAGTGGCGGAATTCAATGCCGCACTTTGCCTCTACACCAGAGCGAAGAAATGAAAATGTAAGTAAATATTTCATTTCCTCGAGTGGAGATCGAACCCACAACCAGTCGATTTAACAGTCACACTTTGTGCCCCTGCACCACAACTGGTCTCATCTACATATATTAGTAATACCTAAATCTGAAAAGATCAAAATCTTTCTGAGTAAAAGTTTATCTTTCAACATAGCCAAGCTCATCGCGTCTTAACACATCATAATTGGGCTATGGTGCTGTCAGCGACATCATATTTATTAATATACTCTATATAACCTTATGGCTTATATAGAAACTTGCTTTAATAAACTATGTATAGTTAAGGTAAATAGAAATCATGTGCGGCGTTGAGTTTCGTACCTAATTAATACCCGAATTTGCAAGGAACATTGAGAAAGGAGTATCTTAACACTAAATGTTAAATTGCTCTATTATCAAGCAAATAAACTAGTAAATAATTATATGATGACCCCGTCGCGGCGCAGTGGCACAACGTCATTGCTGTAAACGCCACAGATGTAGATTCGATTCCCGCATTGGGGGAATGAAGTAGTTACAAGACAAAGCGCTGCGCCACTCAACACACAACATATTGAAAATTGAGCAAAAAGTGGGGAACGGTGTGTTTTAACATTAGGTTCCCTCTACCCTACCCTGTTATATGCGGGATATAGCACGCTATATAATTATTTTAAAGTAAATAAGCTTTAAGAAGCAATTCATCTCAAGTAATAACGTCTTTAGTTCAGTCTTGAGATATGAAATGTTTGAAGATCTCAAACGTAGGTACCTCTAGTATTGCGATGCAGCGGGGGGAGTCAACGACCGCGTCAGACCGCGCGACTATTGAATAGTAGAAATGGCATCGAGTAGTTCATATATATATTTTTTAAAATATATTTTGTTATTAATTTGAAAACGTTTTGATAGAGAATGTAATATCGGTCTGTAATGTTAATATAAAATTATATTGAATTAGTATATTTAAATGAAAGTTAATATAATTGTCATATTTGTATATGCAATGGTTGTAAATTAGAATTTTATTAGGCAGTTTCTATTATGAAATATTTCCGTTTTGCTTCTGATTTTCTCTCTGACAAGCTTCAAACTGTATCCTAGCTTCCGAAAGATTATTTGTTGATTGGAATATACTGCTTTGTCTCACTACAGACCAAGGAGAAAAAAATAATCCATATCTTTCAGTGTGAACCAATACAACAACCGTCGCGTTTTTAGTCAAGACGGTATGCAGCTGCGGTCTCCAAAAAAATTAAATCAATTTTAAAGTGCCCAATAATATCCATCATCAAATTGCCAAAAAATACTATTAAAATGATATCTACATTCAAAGTGTGACATAATACAAATTTAAATTATAATAAACTTATAATATAGTATTTTTATTTCATTTGTTTTGGTAAATCCAGTATTAACTAATACAAAAAAGGAAAAAAAACATATATATTTATTAAACAAAAAATAAGTTTTCTTATATATATCATCTCTAAAGGTATAGTTTGTTCTACACAGCTCAAGCAGTACGTCAGAAAGTGCCTATACTTTATTATTTTATAAATATGAATCCACGATTAGGGTTGTTAAACAAGTTTCTATGGCATACAATCTTGATAACTCTAGTACTTACAATCGTGTTATAATTTCAAGTTGATTTCATTGAAGTAAAGTAAAAAAATTATAATATTTTATGTTTTTATTTGATCGAAAAATGATAAATATAGACATATTTTAGACTCATGCCTTAACCTGCATAATCACGCTTTATCCCGCACGCAGAGAGAATCTAGTGTCAAGCTAGTACTTTCATAGTACGAGAAATAGCGTGTCGCATTTGCTAATCTACATGCAACGCTAAAACGTCAGAGATAGAATGTGAAAAATATTTCGAATGGTATTTGAATTTGAACCTATAACCATTGCGTGCAGTTAGGCATCTCCCGTTGCCATGACAACGTTAAAGATGACCTTTTGATGTCTCAATTTAATATAATAAAGTAAGCTAGTTAAGAAGAAAGATAGAAGGATCTAACTTAAGAAATAATAATTAATATCAAGAATGACATTAAAATTTTATTATACGCTTAAGTTAATTAGAAATGTGATTCATATTATATTTTATGTACAATAATATAATTTTAAACAGTTTATATTATATTTTAACGATATTTTCCAATGAAATTGATAATTTTAGTTGTAATATGCTTTACGACTCTCTTTCTGTTTCTAGGTAGGGCGACGGCGAACTTTGACGATACCTATGGTAAATAAAAACAAATAGTTAAATGTTTAATTTAGTTCAATATTGATCTAAATGTTTGGAGTGATTTCTCTTTTTTTTTATGTGTTTTAGATGTTTTTATTATTACTTAAGTGTGTATTGTAATATTTTAAAGTTGAAGACTTTATTTGGTTGAACGCTCTTATCTCAGGAACTTTTGGTTCGATTTGAAAAATTGTTTTTGCTTAGTTAGAAGCTACAACCTGCATACGGAAGAGCTTCCAAGAACGTGATGGAAAATACTTCGTTATTTAAACTTGAGACCATGATGATGTGGCGCAGGGGCACAAGCGTGCGACTTTCAACGCGAAGGGCTGTGGGTTCGATTCCCATTCGAGGAAATTAATCATTTTATATTTCCATTTTCTCGCTCTGGTAACTAGGCGAAGCGCGGCGTTAAGTACCACCATTCGACACGCAATGCCTCCAGAATTCAGCGGAAAGGGTGCAACCAAAGTATTCTAATGGGAACCGAGTGTCTTAACATTAGGTTCCCAGCATTCCTCTGCCTACCGTGCTACGTGCGGAATACAGCGTGAAGCTAAAAAAAATAACTTGGCCAGGTGGGTGAAGCCGCATGTAAAACTTGTTTTTCATATATTAATTAATTTTTCATATATTTACTATTATTACTGATTTATGTTATAATAACTTTATTTAGATGAAAATAGCGAATGTAATTTTATACAATAATCGAATCGAGGTTTTGGACGTGTCGTTTTAAGATTTAAATCCCGCTACATACATCATTTTTATTTTTTATTTGACATTGTATCCCGTATACTGCAGGGCATTCAAAGTGAACCTAGTGATCCACTAAAGTCCTAGTGACATTCCGTTTCTTACTTTACGCCCAATTCTCGAGACATCTAATGGCCTCGTTTTCATTGCATCGAATGGGAAATCGAACTTGCAACCGTTGCGTCTCATGCTTATGACAAATAAAACGCATCATAAATGTTCCTTGACCGCATACGCTGTGGTCTACAACACCTCGAGCTCGACCTAGCGGTCTGTGGTCACCGAACAAAGGGCTTGTAAATTGCGAAATGGCGACTATTAGCGTATTTAGAAGTTGACGAAGCTTTGTAACGCAAATATAGAAGTGGTTAGAAAGACATAGCTTAACACTAAGTGATGGGAAACGTATATAATTTTAAATATCCATTCAATTTCAAGATTATTTGTATTCTTAATACCCGGCCGGTCGTGGCGCAGGGGCGCAAAGTGTGGCTGTAAAATCGACTGGTTGTGGGTTCGATCCCTACTCGAAGAAATGAAATATTTATTTACATATATATTTTCATTCTTTCGCTCTGGTGTCGAGGCAAAGCGCGGGGAATCGAGCGTCTTAACACTAGGTTCGCTTTGCCTACCCTGCTGTATGCGGGATACAGCGTGAAGCTAATTTAATTTAATTTTATTTTTTAATTTTGCATAGAAACATTTTGTTCCTCAATTTCCGTGGAGGCCCTATCAAGGCGCAGAGCACAAGCGTGCGGCTGTAAACGCGACAGGCTGTGCGTACGATTCCCATTCGAGGAAATTAAATATTTTATGTATTGTTATCACAGCGAGAAAATTTAATTAATTCACTTTAAAACAAGGGAATCAAGCCCACAACCATTGCATAGTTTAAAAGATATAATTGTTATATATTTAATATATTTACTATTAATTATTATTTGTAGGTTTTTATTGAAAAATAATTTATAACATAGTATCTCTCGTCGCCCGTGTTTCTACAAAAAATACCCAAACAGGAACCAAACCTATGACTAAATACAGTTGTATTATATTTGTGTATATAACTCATTTAGTACTGTCCTGTGACCGCATACAGCTATTCTGAGTGACGCATCGTGACCGCATCGCATGTTACAACTTTTATTGCTTTTGTTTTCAGTAGAGAACAGCTTTTTGTGTTACATTCTTATGGTTCAGTTGTAATTTTTGAATGTTTAATGTAGCATGTAAGACCGTCGACGAGGATGTGGGTTCGATTCCTACATGGAGGAATGAGTTAATTTCATTAATGAGTTAATTTCACCAGTAAAAAAGTTAAGGCGCAGCGTTGATATTTTTTATCTTTGGGAAATAGTACGTTTATATAAGCCATCGTAGTATGGTGGGACAATCTGTTCTCGTTATAGTTCGGTGTTAAACTTCGAAAGAGAAAAATTGCAAATTTCTTATAATTGCTGTATTGAACTAATAGAAAAAGTTTTTCGATTACATTTACCTTTAAAACACGCATATATAGCATTTTTTAATTTAAAAAAAAAAGACATTAAGACTGCACTTCTTAATAGTTTAAAAAATTCATTTGCGATGTTCACTTTCGATATTTTACCGTGGGATCATCGGGTTATGGTTTGTTTTTTAGTTATTTCTACGCATAGAGTTGTACCACTCAAAACGCGATCTTTCAAAATCGGGAGGAAAGTGGTGAAAGGAGTCCTAATACTATTTTCTAATTCCCTATCCTGCTATAAACGGGATAAAGCGTGAAGCAAAAAAAATAACGTTCTTATTTCCAAGCAAATAACACTTTCAAATATAACAATTCAGACCAGTCGCGGCGCAGGGGAACAAGCGTTTGACTGTAAACGCGACAGGTTGTGGGTTCGATTCCCACTCCAGGAAATGAAATATTAGGCATTTTAATTTTTTGATCTGATATCGAGACAAAAGCGCGATGTAGAGTTCCGCCACTCAACACGAAGTGCTTCTAGAATATGGCGGAAATTCGGGAGCGGAGTGTTTTATCACTAGGCCACTGCCTACCATGTTTCATAGAGTTTAAACAATATCATAGAGCTGAAACATAACAATGTTATATATTCGATCATCAATAAATTAAATCGATATACCGTGAAGACGATTGGTATTTTTATTGCTGTTAGAGTCATATAAATGTATGACAGTGAAAAAGTGATGTATCGATTTATTACTTCATTAATTACTCGCCGCCCCCGCTCAGGCGTGCTGGTGACTAATAGGACCATATTTTTTTGATCGACTTCAAAAAAAGTTGTTAATTAATTTAACATTGTGTAGGTATATGTTAGTCTGATTTTGTATTATTTAAGTATTATGGTGTATTTAAGTTCACAAGTTTCGTGAGTTTATACAGGCTGGAAGCCTTTTACGGGAACAGCATATAGGGTAAATTATATTAAATCCTAAACCTTAATTTTATTAAATTACTTTTAAAAAATAACCTAATCTCATTAAAAAACAATAGGTTCCCGGGATCTTAGTGTTAACATACAAACAGACACTTAGTTTACCAATTCTAACCCATTTCAGTAAGTAAACATATTTTAAAGTACTAACATACCAAAACTTCATTTTAATGATTGTTTTGTACCTACAATAATAACAATAAACATTCCTATATTTAATTTAAGAAAATTAAAATTTATTAATATATAAATGTAATCTATTTCTTGTCTTTAAATAGTACTTTTCGCACTTAAAATGTAAAACAACACAATGTTTCCATAATTCATAGAACCATAAAATGTGAGTTTTTCTCATCTGAAGATAAAATTACAAATTTTTATTATCTGATGCTATACATTATGTTAAATATGTTAACGGACCGTTGACGGTCTTGTAGCTCAATAGTAACAACTGTTTACAGTGGTTGTGAATTCAATTTTAAGTAAGGATTTCTTTTTTTTATGATATATATTTTTTTTAGTTTTCCACTATATCCCGTATATAGAGGGTAGGCAGAGGGAACCTAGTGTTAACTCACTCCGTTTCCCACTTTCCGCCGACATATTAATGAATATTTTCATTTCTTCGCTCTTTTTCTACCCTGGGGCATACAGCATAAGGTATACAATTCTTACTTATTTCGCAGTTTAATGGTAGAAACTATTATTATTCTTAAAATAAAATAAATCAAATAATTAGCTTCAAGATTTATCCCGCATACATCAGGGTAGGCAGAGGGAACCTAGTGTTAAGACACACCCCACTTTGAACGCAACGGGATTGAATAAATTTTTATGCGTTTTCCAGAAAGTATTTTTTCGTCCTAAGTGTGGAATAACAGTTTAAAATTCTTAAAAATATTTTTATATTTATCTAAAAAAACTCCATTCTCCGCTTTTCGCCGAATTCTGGAGGTATTACGTGTTGAGTGGCGGAACTCAACACCGGGCTTTTTGTCTCCACACCAGAGTGACGAAATGGAGACATAATAGAGTTTCAAGTTTCTCTACATTTAATTATCACGTATCAAATCTCACATATATTAAGCTGTGCGTGGGGAACCAAGTGTCATATCACTAGTTCTAGATTACCTCTGCCTATGCGAAATAAAGAAGGAATTTAAAAAAAACTTAGAAACAAATAATTTGCAAAACCAACACAATTTATTTATATATTCAAAAGTAAAACAAATACATATTATTCACAATTAAAAAGGCCCTTGAACTTCTATACTTGAAAAGCTCAGGTTCAAAGCGCCATTGAGTAACGTGAAAACATCCTATACTAAATACCTTTTTGCTATTCTAACCTTTATCTCCATGAAATAAGTACTAATATTGGGCGAAACATATTAAGTCTTATTATGCATTATGAAATATGCAATTTTCAAAGTGGGATTTAGGTCGGATACGTTGACTTGGCAATTTACATATGTTTATAGTTATTTTGCTCTATTCTATTCTTGTGCAAATCTCTTCTAGTACGAAGAAAAATATATTTTAGAAATAAGGAAAACATATCTATAGACAGTAGGTACATATATTTTTTAATATCAAGTAAATTGAAAATTATTTTTTCTTAACTAGTAGATTATAGGAGGGTTGGATATATAAAGCCAAGGAATGAAAGATCACTTTGTTGTCTGTTTTGAGATAATTAAAATTGGATAAATTATGAAGTCAAATACCATATAATAGAAGATATTTTGTTCTGTTCTTTTTTTATTATAGCTTTTCCACCGAGGAAGTTGACCAGAAATCACTTCGCCAAACTCCTTGTGGAGAAATCACAAAAGAGGTTGTATGGTAAAAAGAGATATAATATTACACAATAGGAGAATGCATGTTAAAAAGAAATTGTGTGGTACAAGCGGGCGAAGCCGCGAGTAGGTCCTAGTTTACAATATATACCCAGTTTCGAGGTAAAAAATCTACTATTACATGTTACGCATATATAAAAAAAATCTTATAAACCCAACGTTGAATGAACGAGGTGCTGGTTTAGCTTCTGTCACCCTACACGCTTCTAAAATAGGCTAAAAACAGAAAAAAGACTATTCGTATTACTAGGCCCTCACTGCCTACCCCGCCATGTTCTAGAGGTACATAGATACAAAAACGGATAAAAAAAGGCTTTTTCCTACAAAAATTTTGAAATGGATAAAAAAAATCCAAACCAGAATCCCTAAAAGCATAATAAAACGACGCGTCGGCTGTAAGTGCTCTTCCTATTTATTGCATTGCAATGTCGGCTTTATCCTTCAGGGCATAGAGTATATATTGCTTTAGATTTTCAAATGAAGAGTTCACACGTCCATTGAAAAATACTGTACCGTCACCGTAATTAGGTTTAATTTGAAGTAAAAATTGACTTAGTCATTTAATTTTTTTCTATTTGAGTATAAAAGATGTTTTTTTTTCAATTTCATTCCTTATCCCGCACATAGCAGGGTAGGCAGAGGCTGCGTAGTGTTAAGACCCTCATTTTCCATCATTTTAACACATAAAATATTGGGTGGCAGTACTCAACGCCGCGCTTCGTCTTGTTACAAAAAGGGGTAAATATTTTTTTTATCACGCTTCACGCTGTATACCGCACACATCATGGTCGATAGAGGGAACTTAGTGTTAAGACACTTCGTTTACCATTTTCTACCGAGTTCTGGCGGCATTGCATGTTGAGTGGCGGACCTCAACACCGCGCTTTGCTTCGACACCAGAGCGAAGAAATGAAATATAAATATAAATAAATATTACATTTCCTCGAGTGGGGATCGAAACCACAACCAGTCGATTTTACAGTCACACCTTGTGCCCCTGGGCCACGACTGATCTCAACCTTTTAGTTGCCTTAGACAATGTCACTCACTCTAGAAACACGAAAGATACATAGATCCATATATCTAGTACCACTAGTTTAGTCCTCAAAAAAAAAATCTAATCCTTACGAAATCTTTTTAAATGATTTACTACAGAAACAAAACCATACGATTTATTACCTAAATATTACGTTTGTAAAAGTCACACAAAGTATAATAATATTTACGTGTCTACATACATGTCGCTGGGTGGGCAGAGAAAATTTTATTGAGTCACGTAACCAAACGCCGTGTTTTGTCTGGCACCTGGCAGCGAATGCATTAAAATATAAACATTCCCTTTCTGAAATTCTCAGTTACGATCCATTCACTCCACTCTGTCACGTACAAGCTAAGCAACATGTGTAAATATGTTATTATTTCAGTTATGAATTTTACTAAATTTTTGTTTTATAATATATATAAATTTTTGTTATAAAATTAATTTTATTTTTTATTGTCAATTATCTACATATGTGACAGTTTAATCTGATATTTTTTTTAATCCTTTTTTTTATATATTATTAATAAATAATCAGCATCCCGCACAAAGCAGGGTAGGCAGAGGGAACGAGGCATCGCGTGTTGAGTGGCGGAACTCAACGTCGGGCTTTTGAATTAGTGCCAGTGCGAAGAAATGAAAAAAATATGAAAAAATAATAATTCGTTACCTCGAGTGGGGATCGAACCCACAATTGTCGCGTTACAGTTACATCCATGAGCCCTTGAGACACGACGTCAAGAATATTACTATCTTAATTATGAACATTATTATCATGTAATTATTATTTTTTTGTAATTAGCTTTAGTTGCTTTTGGAGTTAGAACCTGATCGTAACAAATATAAAACAACATTATTGTCATAGTTGTTCTATATTATTACTATACAACAAAAAATAATAAACTTAAAAAAAAACCATGGAAATCTACTAAAAAAATAGCTTAAAAGTATGATGGAATAGGTTTTAACAGCTCAGTTGGCGTACTCGGCCCGAGTGGAGTCACTTAGCAACAGCCTTGACGCGTTCCATTGAACCTCGCTCAGACATGTACATACATACATACATACATACAAATGTATGTAGTTTTGTATGTACTAACAAAATACCACTGTAGCCTTTTGTTCCTAATTTCATATACAATTTTCTACCTTGCAATTATTTTGTTACTGTTTCTAATGCGACGAATTTTGTGAAAAAAATTGTTGGAGTTAGTAATTTGTTGATAAATGCTGATAATATGTATTTATATAATAGCTAAGCCATCTGATACTTATTTTCAATATTATTTTCTATAAGTCTATGCAAAATTTAGTAAATGTGAGAAAAAAAATGTAAATTAATGTTATATACAGGGTGGAAGAGGCAGCGCTCCATTTACGGAAACAGCATATAGGGTAAAATATTTCAAACCTATACCTAAAGAAATTAATCAAGATGCCTCAACAGTTTGGACGTAGGATTTTTTTTTCATTTCACGATTTTTATCCATATCTGTATTTCGTGTGACGCGATTACGTATAGATCCCAATAACATAAACACTTACTACTACAAAAATACTACTAAAGGTTAAACAACTTTGAACTTTATCGCCAATACATACGACTCGATTTCGAAATGAGGCGTGTGCGGCGGTGTTCCTTTGATAGGTTTATGTGTGCGTGCGTCATCATTACAAATGGCGTTTTGTTTTAAAATGACAATTTTGTTATTTATTTTGTTTGAAAAAAAAACTTTTTTCATTTTTGGTAATTTATTTTTTTCTGAATTATATTAGGCTTTTATAGAGTAGTTAAAACTGTGGTTTCATTTAATGTGGTGCTGACACTTTCAACCTGTATATTCAAAAGCTGCCCTCTCGCGGCTTCACCCGCATACCGCCTATATTTTTTTTATTATACTGCATTTGCCAACAGATTGGTTATATAATTCATACATTCAATAATTTTTCATAATTTTGAAAATTTAGAGAAAATACAAGCACTACGTGGCTACTTACGAGGACGTCATCGGCGGCAAAGGCGCCCCCCGCGGGACTCGAGTCTAGTTTAAATTTTCTCGAAAACCATATGTACAAATTACACGTTAAAAAAGAATATCTTCATAAAATTTCCTTAATGTACAACTTAATATTATATTCTGCCTATAGCACTATAAGTAATCAGGCTAGTGATTCCAGAGACCTTAGTTTAAACAAGCAAACAAGCAAACAAACAATTTTTTCCGCTTTAATATATTAACATACGTAGATGAAATTCGAATCACACTCATCGCAAACCATAGAAAATAAAAACCTACTTTAAAACTGTGTCAATCAGATTAAAACCTACACGTGTATGAAATAAATAGATACTTTTTATAGAAATTTCATAAACCAATTGATAATACGACAATAATATACGATTATATAATCTGTACTGATAGAAAGTATAATAAAACCAAAACTTATAGTTGCTTTGGTTGAATACGATAATCTCAGGAACTACAGGTTCTAATTGAAGAAATCTTTTTGTGTTGAATCCACTAGTTAGTCACGAAGAAAACCATATAGCTATAGACTATATGACAATACGTTAATCGTTTCAACGTAGCCCATTGCACCTGCACAAGGGCACTTAGAATGTGGCATTCATACATTAGTCTTTATCTATATCGTTATTTTAATTAGATCACGAAGGTAAAGCCACAATAAAGAGCTAGTCTTCTATATATATATATATAAAAGGACTTGTGCTGACTGACTGAGGTAAGACGCACGCAGAGCCGTAACCGCTGATGGTAGAAACGTGAAACTTGGGCAGATGTTTATTTTCATATTCTGGACATCCACTAAGAAGGGAATTTCAAAAATTTTAACCCTAAAGGGATGAAATAGGGGTTGAAAGTTTGTATGGATAAAAAAATAATCTGCACCGATTTTTATAAAATTTGAAATTCAGACTCTTAAAAATATTTCATTGAACACGTATTTCATGGTTTTTAAGAATTCTCCCCCTAAGGGTTGACATAAGAGGTTGAAAGTTTATATGGATAAATCTTTGAATTGCCATCGATTTTTATAAAAATTTAAATTCAGACTGTTAAACATATTTTATTGAACATGGTTTTTTTTAGAGTTCACTCCTAATAAGCGGGCGAAGCCGCGCGCGCCCTCTAGTATATTATAAAAGGGAAAAAAGCACAAACTCCATTAATAATTTTCATAACAAAAAGCGTACAATTTAAAAAGGTGTTTCTCGTCGCGGTCCATTTTTCTATATTATGTAAGCCATTTATAAAGTAAATACGCTACATATTATGTTTTAATGTTATTATATGATGAATTAAATGGTGGAACGAAAATAAACTGAATGAATGAAGTCTTTTATATTTAAAAATAACAATTTTATAACAAGTTGTTTTAACTGGATCTAGAAAGCATAAAACAAAAGAATAAAATAGAATGCAATGGAAGCTATTATGGTGTGGTGGTACTGGTACAGCGTCTGACTGTGA
This sequence comes from Heliconius erato x Heliconius himera, assembly GCA_013421005.1. Taxonomy (NCBI): domain Eukaryota; kingdom Metazoa; phylum Arthropoda; class Insecta; order Lepidoptera; family Nymphalidae; genus Heliconius; species Heliconius erato x Heliconius himera. The sequence continues at coordinate 77,793 of JAATLQ010038535.1, read as the reverse complement.
ACGCAATGGTTGTGAATTCGTTCCCCGCTCGGGTTAAATGATTAAATAGGTTAAATGAATATTTAAACTATATTTTTATACCTGCTTTATTGGGCTTTGAGGACTTTAAAGGACTTTAAGGCCAGTCGTGGCGCAGCGGTACGAAGTGTGACTGTAAAATCAACTGGTTGTGGGTTCGATCCCCACACGAGGAGATGAAATATTTACTTAAATGTATATTTCCATTTCTTCACTCTGGTGTCGAGGCAAAGCACGCCGTTCAGTTCCGTCACCCAACAATTTCTCCATAATTAGACAGAAAATGGAGAACGGAGGGTCTTAACACTAAGCTTTCTAACCACTCTTGCTACCTATGCCAAAACAAAAAAAAATGTAAAGCTGAAAATGTAATCTAATTTCATTACTTGCATACATGTATGTATGTATAAACCTATTCTGTAGTAGGTAATTCTTTTTCCTGAACCCTTTTTATATAATTGAAAATCCTGAATGACGTACAAATATAATTGAAATAAAATGTTCCTAAAGGACTTTTTTAGATGAAATGAAGGTACGAGTATTCTTTATATTGTATTTTATAAATAAGGTTTAAAGAAGGTTATGGATTTGATTAATTATAACATTATTTTTTTATTTATTTTCTCAACATATATTATATTTTAATTTTTATTCAAGAATAAATAAATTCAAGCTTTTGACTGTAATTGTGGCTTCGATTCCTCCTCAAGGAAATTAATTATTTTCATTTACTCAATCTGGTGACAAGATAACACACATTATCTCGAAAATTGAACGGTGAGTAGGGAACGGAATGTCTTAACACTAACTAGGTTTTTGTTGGATACAGCGAGATGCTAAAAAGTAAAAACATTTTTTTTTAGCTTCACGATGTATCTCGCACATATCAGGAAAGGCCGAGAGAACTTGGGGATATAGTGTTAGAACACTCCGTTAAGATACTTCCGTTCCCTACTTTCCGAACTTGGGAATCTCGAAACAAATCCATAGCTTATTTTTTTTTCTTGAAAATTGCAAACGAGATTTCAATTATATAGAATCATTCAATACTTTTAAAAATATGTACATGTAATTTTTTCTATTAAATGTTTATTATGTTTATTAAATTCCAAAACAACCTCGCAAAATATTTTGTCCTCTAAATTAAAAATACTTGTATAACAACGCCTGCACTACGCAGCGATGTCACGGAGCCGGTCACCCGGGTCTTAGTAGGTGATAGTGGGATCAAATACTGTGGTTTTTTAGGAAAGAACTACAATTTTTGAAGAAATTGGATGGATTACAGTGATGAGAAAGTGTTTTAAAGAAAGAAATTAAAATGATTTGTAAACTTATGAGTACACATAGAAATATAAAGAGATATTCTCTGTATGTTTCTATGTGTAAATAAAATGTAATGAAAAATCACTACAATTTTAGTTGTTAATTACTTTTTAAATTACTTTTATAAACTTCACGCTGTATCCCGCATATAGTCGGGTATTTTATAAATGCTTATTAAAAAAATACGTACCTCAAAACACAGCGTTGAGTTACGTGAATCAACACGCAATATCTCAATTCGTAGAACAGAGTAGAAATATAAAAGAATAAAAACAAAAACTAAAATTAAAAATACGTGTATAACAAAGCTTACCGCAATGATCCCGCGGGACCGATCGACCGGGATTTACTCGGAGATAGTGGGATCAAATACTATTGCTTGTGTGCACGAGTGTAATACAAACCAATCCTTCAATCTGCCAAAGGATTATGTAGTGAAATACGAAATAAATATTATATGAAACTTTTGTATTGAATTGAATAGTTTGTTGCTTGAGGCCAGTCGTGGCGCAGTGGCGCAAGCGTGTGACTGCCTGCGCGACATGTCTGTGGGTTCGATTCCTGTTCGAGGAAATGAAACATTTCATATTTTAAATTCCTGGTTCTGGTAACGATGGAAAGCACGGCGTTGAGTTCCGCCACTTAATATGTACAGCCTATAAAATTCGTCGCCAGCCTATAGAAAGTAGTGAACGAAAATGTCTTAGTATAGTTCACCTTCGTACAGTTCAATATTCAACATGGAATTTCCAAAATCGATATAAATCTGAAAACGTAGTGTCTTGACACTGAATTATCTGCCCTATATGCAAAAGAGATAAATATAATAAGAGCCATCTTTAAACAATCCAAGCACCTGTTCCTCAGTTCCCATACAGATGTGTCTTAAAGGAACCGTTCGTATCTTATATAAATGCTATCCGCTTCCTTTATATAATGTGGGTCGTAAATAATGTCTCTTCATTATTTTATTCATATATCTGAGAAATAAAATGTGGCCATTCATTTTTGTTGAAGGTTCTTTCTTTCTATGTGAATCGATATCATTGTTACTGTATTGCGTACATTATATGTATGTATGTATGTTTGTTTATCTTCTAAACTCTATACTGATATTGTAAACCTATATAATTTGTTTGATCGATCGTACTGATCTCAAGATTTTTTTCAAGCTTCGCGCTGGGTATCTGGGTAGACCAGAAGGAGTCTAGTGTGACATTTCGCCCCTCACCTTCCGCCGAACTTTGGAGGCAATGCGTGTTAAGTGGCGGAAATCAACGCCGCGCTTTACCTCGACAAGAAAAAAATCCTCGAGTGGCAATCGAACCCACAACCTGTCGCGTTTACATTCTTTCACTTCTACCCCTGCGCCACGACTCCTCTTGAAATATAATGGTTTTATTTGATTTCGTTAAATTGTTTTCATGTTGGATAGTCCATTTATCGAGGAAGGCTATACATGTAATAGGCTAAAGGTACCGTCGCTCGTGTCGTTGTACTCACAACTACACAGTACCTACCTGTGATCAGAGTTAAAAAAAAAAATCAGCTTCACGCTGTATCCTGCACACAGCAGGGTAGACAGAGAGAACCTAGTGTTAAGACACTCCGTTCCCCACTTTCTGCCGAATTCTGGAGGCATTGCGTGTTGAATGGCAGAACTCAACAAAAATACAAACTGAATATGTCACGTGTCGTACACAGAATAATTTTCCTTTGACCACAGAGGAGGAAGCCGCAGGTGAAGGCTGCTTTCAATATAATACCTTTGCCTATATGTGGGATACGGTGTAAAGCTAAAAAACATAGTAAAAGGAATAAGAGAATTCTTTATAAAAATAATCATTTTTTTTATGAAAGAAATCTGCAGTATAACATTAATGGCTACTTAGCTGACTTACAGCACTTCCCGTAATAACTTTGAGATGAGGCATAAAATGTTTATGATAGAACATTAGGTTGGAACAAACAGAATATAGTATATATTGCGTGCCTGCGTTGCGCAGGGGCAGACGCGTGTGACTGGAAACGCGACGGTTGTAGATTCGATTCCCACTTGGGGGAATGGATTATTTAATATTAATTTCCTCGCTCTGGTAATAATGCAAAGCGCTCCAAAAATATTTGACGAAACGTGTAGAACGGATGTGTCTTAATGGGAAATGGAGTGTCTTAACACTAATTTCTCTGGTTCCCTCTGCCTACCCTGTTATGCGCGTGATACCGCGTAACGCTAAAGAAAAATAAGTTAACTAGCTTTTACCATCGACTTTGCTCCCTTGGTTAAATATATAGTCTATGGTCGAATCCATAGACTATATATTTGTGATGTAATATATTCTATGGTCTTCTTTGACAAATAGACTATTTAACACAAAAAGAAACAATTCCAACGACTAGTTCATAGGCGACCAGTTCGTAACCACATTCGTTAAGACACTCGTACTCTACTTTCCGGTGAATGCATACGAAATGTGTTAAACGCCGTGCTTTGTCAACCAGATTGGAAAATAAAAAAAAATAAACAAATATTCCCCTAGTGGTCACCGCATTAACTCGTACTTATGGACTTTATTCCATTAATACGGCCTCTGCTATAATTTTTTTTAAATATTAAATTTCACATTAATAAATTATCGCCTCTGTAAATTATAAATTTTGGAAATGATTGATTATATGTTTTTCTTCGAAGTAGACTTATATATAGATTTATATGAAGACATAAAGACAGGCATCAAACATTATAGTCATAGTAATGGTAAACCATCAAATTATATACCGCTGTTGCTGCTATTTTTCTTGAACAATAAGAAACGTTAGTTTATTTATTTCTATGTAAAAAAACATCTTCACGTTTTTTCCCGCATAGCAAGCAGAAAGAAGTACCTAGTGCTAAGACACTCCATCCCCGACACACAGTTTAATTTTCGATATTGAACAGCAGAACTCGGAGTGACAGAACTCGAAGAATGGGGAACGGAGGTGTCTTAATGGGAACGGAGTATCTTAACATTAGCTTTGAAGATTCCATCTACCTAACCTGCTATGTACGGGATACAGCGTGAAGCTAAGAAAACAAAAAATCTTTCCCTCTAGTGGGAAACAAAGTGTCTTAAGACACAACCCAGCGTTAATACTAGGTTTCCGGATATTTTCCCAAAAAAAAAATATTTTCAAGCAAAGTCTCGTGCAAAACTAGTCTACATTCAATTCTATATACGCATGTAACTCTTATCGATCTTAGATGTACACGTATGACATAACACATCTATCACCATTTAAATATTAACCTTATGTTCAAGTCAGTAAAGTCGTTTTTCATGTAACAAACAATGACCTATAAAGGCTAGGTCAAACAAATTCGCGACAGGAGCGAATTGGAGCTCGAAAAAATTTCCTACGCCATCATTAATTTTAGTTTCCTGCACGTTTTTTTCGTGTATTTTTTGCATGAAATCATGTAATGTTTACATTTATTTTATGTTTACAATATACTTTTTTTTTAATAATTTTTTTCATGTTTTTTTTTATTGTACTTCTATCCTGAATAGTTTATAATTTTCACCTAGCAAAAGGTTTCCCCATCTATACGAAATGTCTCGTTTGTAGCAACAGAGAACCGTGACATATTTCACAATTCTTTTTAGTTTACTTAACAAATTTTCAAGAATGTATGAAAATAATAAAGGAAAATGTCCTATTACGCCCACGCCGTTCGCAGAAATTATAAAATAATTACATTTTGCTGTCACAATAAACAACCATCCATTTATATTATGCTTTATAAGCGTTCACAAATGTCATAATCAATTTTCATTATAATGAACGTGTCTAAATTTATTAACGAGAATTTTCTACACAACATGTATGTACACAAGCGTGACTGTAAATGTGACAGGTTATGGGTTCGATTCCAAATCAAGGAAATTAAATATTTAATATTTTCCTTTCTTCGCTCTAGTAAGCAGACAAAGTGCGGCGTTGAGGTCCGAAACTCAACACGCAATTCCTCCATAATTTAATGGAAAGTGATGAATGGAGTATCTTACTTAATACTAGGTTTTCTCTGCCTACTCTGCTATGTGCCGGATACAGCGTGAAGTTAAAACAAATGCAGATATATTTCTTATAAAAAAAGGTTTATTTTTGTAGTGTAGGTAGAGTATTTAGTGTCAGTGGAGAAAAAGAAATAATTATTTATAATGATATTATTATAATTTAATCTATAATGTTACTCGAGGCCGTCGTGTTACAGCGGTACAATATCTGACTGTAAACACGGTTATATGGTCGGTTCACACTCCGGAAATAAATTATTAGAATTTCCTTGCCCTGGTAATAAAGCATAGCGCGGCGTTGAGGTCCGCCATTTAAGACTCTGACATTTCTTCTTGAGTGGCGACCTTCAACGCCGCGAAATTAGGCGGTGGGAAAGGGAGGGCCCTACTAGTTAACACTTTAATTGCCTGTGCTTTCCTTATTATCTAATCTATCGCTGGTCGGGGGTCAGAAAGCGATGATTATGGATCTGAATCCCTTATAGAGCATTTTTATTTATTTGCACCCATATTAATACTTATATGGGTACAAATTGCCTACCTTGTTACACACGGGACATGTACGAGAAATGGAAAAAGGTTAAAAAAACTTAATATAACAGTACTAAATTACGCTTGAAAATGAAGTAAAAATGGAAACTATAATTATATAGGTTGTTAGTTTAGCAAGAACCATAAATACAGATATTTTTACTTATAAATAATTACTTCCGGTTCCTTTTTTTCCTTATTTCAAAAGGAATAGGAATATTCTGTATGACATCATATATTGTTTTAGCTTCACGCTGTATCCTGTTTTTGCGTTTTACATAGAGGGGTAGGCAAGAGGAACCTTAGAACCATGTATTAAGACACTCTATTCCCCTCTATGGCACCGCCACGTCACTGAAACGAAACGAGCCACCGAACTAACGTCCTCCGAATTCTCGAGGCATTGCGTGTTGAGCGCTTTGCTTCATTACTAGAGCGAGAAAATCAAAATGTTAAATATTTAATTTCCCGAAGTGCAAATCGAACCCACAACCGCCTCGTTTAGAGTCACACACTTGTGCCCCAGCGACACGACGGTCTCAACATCATTATGAATATACTAAAGAGAAAAGACATTGTTACTGTATATATACTCCAAGCTTATAAACCGTGTTAGATTAAGACAGAGCTTTTGTGATATTTGACAGCAATGACAAAGCTGAAAACTAAGCTTTTAGTTCATGTTTATTTATCATAAGCCAATTTCGAGTAGAAGTTGTCTTATGATAAATAATGATATAATAATATGAGGCATTGCGTGTTGAGTGGCAGAATTCAACGCCGCGCTTAACCTCGACACCAGAGCGAAGAAATGGAAATATAAATTTAAGTTAATATTTCATCTCCTCGAGTGGGGATCGAAGCCACAACCAGTCGATTTTAAAGTCACACCTCGTGCCGCTCCGCCACGACTGGCTTTTACACTTAATTAATTTTAAATACAACTTAATTAGCGTTTCTGAGTGTCACCTTCATCTGTATATCAATTAAAACCGCGCCACTATCATTGATCAGAACAAATGAGAACTGTGAACAGAAATAGATAAATGAATAAAAAGCGAAGCCAGGGTTACAGGGTGCCGTCCAACTGCAGCTACAGTACAGATTAATCAATTAAGAGGACTAATTGGATTGCGCGCCTTCGATAATCCGGTTTAGGCTCGTGCATCAATTTCATAATGCATCGTGGCGTTGTGTAAATCAATTAGGTGTTGTTTTTTCTTTTTTTTTCAATTATTTTTTAGTGTCTGTCTGTTTTTTTTTTAATTGGTGAGCGTTTTGGGTGTGTTGCTTTGTGCCTAGGAATGGTAGTGTTAAAATAGTGTTGTTTCGAGAACAAATTTAGATGAAATTACCGTTTTTTTTAATATTTCTTTTTACTCCACTCAATTCTGTATATATTTAGGTATCTTATATAAAACTAGAAGATCTATTAATATAAAACATAAGACGTGAACTTTAATAACCTAATGACATTTAGTATATTAAAGCAGAATAATAATAATATGCTTAGACTGTATTGTCTTAGCAAAAGCGTATTACTGAGCACGGCTTAGAAGGTGTGACGGGGGCTATAGACACTAATCTTTTTACGCCATTATTTATTTTTGTGTTATATCAACACCATTTAGAACGATATAACCAAATATTAAAAAAATTAAGTAGAAATCTACTCTTTTCGATTATACAAACATAAACTACAGATAAGATAACGTTTCATGATATTTCATAAATTTAAATGACGCAAAAAAAAAGCAATAAAATATATCGTGTCGTTTAGTATTGATAGACTTTTATTGCGCACGTTCTTACTGTAGAATGGGTGGTTATAGACACTGATCTTATAAAAAAAATATTTAAAATTTATAATTACCTATATTTTTATTATTACATTAATAAAATTTAGCGTATTTTTATAAAAAATTGAAAATACAAAAAAATTAAAATGACTTACAACTAAATTACTCTGCCTACGTTTATAGATTATTCAAATGAAAACCACAGATAAACTAAACATCATATAAAATTTAACAGATTAAAAAAAACTCTGCTAGATGCGTAAAGATAAAGAGAAAACAATAAAATATATCCCGACGTTTAGACAGTATTGTCTTGACAGACGCGTTTCATTGCGCACGCCCTTAGGGTAGGCCGGGGGTGGCAACGACCCACCCCATATAGGGCGGACTTTTACAGATTTTTTACAAACAAAAATATCTCTAATTGGCATTATTTCTGTACCGGCGTATACTGTTCTTTGCGAGTATTATTTTTATTCCTTGTTTCGCTCACGTTTTTTCATATACGTTTTCATAGTAATTAGATATTTTGTTTATATTTCTTTCGTAATGTAAACAGAAGTTGTTATTAGGTTTGTTTTTCTTTGCTGTTGTTTTTTTATAATATGAATTTATGATCCCTAAAGAAAATGTGTAAGTATTATTGTAGCAAAACATTATATGAAGGCAATGTTTTTGTTACTTATAAAACTCATATAACCTACCATATCGATTTGACTTCGGGAAAGAATACTCTATAGACACTTGGCGCTTAAAACAGATTGTTTCTAACTGCATAGTTTTTTACGCTTTATGCTATATTTAAGACACTCCGTTTCCATTAAGACACTTTAGATCCCCACTTTTTATTTATTGCGTGTTGTGTGGCGGGGTCCGCTCGTTACCAGAGCGGGGAAATATCACACTTCCTCGAGTGGGAATCGAATCCTCAACCCGTCGTGTTTACAATCGCACGCTTGTGCCACTGAGTCACGAAAAAAATATATATAACTCACATATGATTTTTATTCATAATTTATAACAAAAATACGAATCCGAAAATCTTGTTAAATCATTGTCAGGAAATCTATATTTTATTACAATTTTTAAACTTATTTTAGGAAGTCGACTGTAAAGTCAGCCATTTACTGTATGTCACACCTACGTACTGGCTGGTGGCATTCGAGAAGAGCACGAGATTGTGTCGTATTTTTATTAATGAATGAGTATGAAGGATGAGTTTATAAATACGTTATACATTGTAGCGAAAATTTTGGCAAACGCAATATTCTAAAACCCTCTTTCATATAATGTAGGTATAATGTGTGTACTTTAGTAGGTATATGTATGTACGTATGTGTGATCTATCTATGCAACTTTCACACCACCCAAACATGCCACCCTAGTAATTTCGTTACGTCATAGACAGTATGTTATATCACTTTAACATTATTAATAGATGCTAGCTTGGCATGTACCGTATAATATGTAAATGACACACCGCAAAACCTTTATATTATATTTTAATTTATATAATATAAAGGTTTTAGTTTTTAGATGCCGTCGTGGCGGAGTGGCACAAGCGTGTGACTGTAAATGCGACGGTTGTGGGCTCGATCCCATTCGGGGAAATGATTTATTAAGTTCCGCCATTCTATCCGTTTCAACACTAGGTTCCATCGAGTACCTAAAGCATATTTAATAATATAAATTTTGAATAGACGGCTTTCAACCTTATGTTTTATTTCATGGCCCACGTGTCAATGTCTTAGACAGACAGAAGAGAGTTTATAGAATTTAAAAATAAATAAATCAGCTTCACGCTGTAAAAGAAAATCTATTAATACTTACTTTGTTATACTTAAAAAAAATCAGTTTCACGCTGTATCCCGCACACAGCAGGGTAGGCAGAGGGAACCTAGTGTTAAGACAGTCCGTTCCTCACTTTCTACCGAATTCTGGAGGCATTGCGTGTTGAGTGGCAGAACTCAACGCCGTGCTTTGCCTCGACACCAGAGCGAAGAAATGGAAATAAACATTTAAGTAAATATTTCATCTCCTCGAGTGGGGATCGAACCCACAACCAGTCGGTTTTACAGTCACACTTTGTGCCGCTGCGCCACGACTGGCCTCAACTTTGTTATACGAACGATTTATTAATAATTTCAACTTTCACATCGTCTTGTAACAAGACTAAAGTCCTGTGAAAGCTAACAATAGATGCACTTAGGCGAAACCATCAATCATTCTGTTTGTATGACGTTGTACAATCGTGATTGAGAATCCGAGCCAAGCTTGATATTGCAAAATATTTAGTAATATTATTATTTTTATTTACTATACCCTCTATATTTCTAAAGGTTGTGGCGCAGCGGCCAAGTGTCTTCGTGACAGTTGTAGGTTCGATTCTCACACGAGGAAATTAATAATTTTCATTTCCTCACTCTAAAAGCAAGACATAGCGCGACGTTGTGTTCCGCCACTCAATACGTAATGTCTCTAATGGAGTATATTGATTATTGACATTAGGTTCTCTCTGCCTATCTTGCTATTTGCGAAAATCTTAATGCTGAAAAAGTATAAAGAAGCTTCTATAGCTAGTCTACTGTAATTTTTTCAACGTTTAATTTCTTTTTAATTAAACAGGAATCACGTAGATTTCGAACTAACGACTTGCAAATAGCGCAGCGTCTGTAAATCAGACACTTTTTGGTCTTCGTTTTCTGAATAGAGACTTTTAATTGATATTTGTAGAAAAATTGAGTTTTCAGTAATGTCTATCTATTAAAATAAAATTTCTAAAATTAAAGGATGAGACCGTCGTGGCGCAGTGGCACAGCGTCCGTCTCTAAGCGCTACGGTTATGTGTTCGATTCTCTGATGAAACAATATCATATAATGTCAATACGCAATGTCTCGCGCATAATTTGCTTCATTACTAATACAGTTATAATAAATCTATTGCTGCCAAATAATTACCGATGTACAACGTTCAGTTCCAGACAAGCTATTAGTAGCTAGTGAGAAATTAAAGAGTTGTAAATGTCCATCATTATTTTTAGTGCTCTTGGACTATAGATAAAAACAGAACTAAAATTTGACTTATAGCTTAGAAATTATAGAGACTAAATATATATTTCTTTATCTAAAAATGGAATGGTCATTTTATTGTTCATTGTCTGGAATCTTGTAATATATGGGTTGACTGACTCTTTCCAAAGCTAAAGCGATGCAATGCAACCATCTCTGCTTCACGCTGTATCTCGCAAATAGCAGGGTAGGCTAGTGTCAAGACACTCCGTTACCCTCTTTCCGTCAAGTTATGGAGGCATTACGCGTTGAGTGGCGGAACTCAACGCCGCGCTTTGCCTCGACACAAGAGCGAAGAAATGAAAATATAAATGTAAATAAACATCTCATTTCCTCGAGTGGGGATGGAACCCACAACCAGTCGATTTTACAGTCACACTATGTGCCCCTGCGCCACGACTGGCTTCTTATAAAGCGCTTCCGTTTATTTGATTAAATGCGGTAATCTCGTGAACTGTTTAATCAGAAAAAAAATATTTGTGTTGGATTATTCGGATAGTTAATTTAGCGAGGAAGATTTTTATAATAGGCTATATTATATCACTTTAATAATTCTGAATTAACCCACTGTACCTTCGGTAACACGATAACGATTCAAGTCTGAAATCGATCTTGAGATACCGCTTTCATTCTTGAATTATATATCTATGAATACGACTCTGACATCGATCTTGAGATGCCGTTTTCATTCAGATATAAAATTTATTAACGAAAACGAAATCACAAGATCCATCTCAGATTTGAGAGCTGCTTATAAATACGGGCCTTGGAATGTCTCATATAGCACTATAACTATTAATTATTTAGGTTTGTTTACGCTGTCGAAGCCACATACGACACGATATATTGAATATGTTATTCTGCCAAACCCTTTAATGATGCACCGTGTACCTACAAATTGATATAAATCTATCTATATCTATCTTTATATAGAAACCCCATTAGTGCACCCTACAAAGTCCTAGTCATAACAAACTGACAGGAGCAGACCACGCATGTTTGTTTAGTCTATCTAAATATTAACTAAGCGGGGAAATAACGAAGGTAATTATTAATAACTTAGTTAGGACGTTTCTGAGTTATGTGATGGTTACAGGTTCAGATTTTAATGTGGGGTGTGGGGTTGTTTTCATTTATTGAATACTTTAGGCTTGTTGGGGCGTAGTGGTACCGTTAGAGTCTGTAATGGCGATGGATGTGGAATTGATCTCTTCTTCTTAAAAGACAAAGTGCGACGTTTAGTTTTGCCATTCGACGTACAGTCTCTAAAACTTAAAAAAAAAATACTGTGTCTTAGCACTAGGTTATCAGCCTAGCCTGTATATGGCAAGAAAATTGGAGTTAAAGAAACTTAATTTTTTAATTATTCCGATCTGTGTATGAAAAGTGCAGTGTTACGATCTGACTCCTCGCATTATGCAATCAATGTGTAAAATAAAAATTAAATTAAATTAACTTCACGCTGTATTAACCGCCGCACTTAACCTCGACACCAGAGCGAAGAAATGGAAATATAAATTTAAGTAAATATTTCATCTCCTCGAGTGGGGATCGAACCCACAACCAGTCGGCTTTGCAGTCACACCTCGTGCCGCTGCGCCACGACCGGCCTCAAAAGAAAGTGTAGAAAGTGAAAATTATAGAAATAAGATAACTATAGAAGAATTACAGGATCCAAGGAAAAAAAACCTATATTTCTCTATCTACAATAACTTTAAATTCACTTAATGTAAACAAAATAGTCGACAGGCGGAGAAAAAAGACGAATTCTTTTTATTTTTCTCTTTAAAGCGTAAAAGTCTATCCTACAGTAGGTATAGCTATAAGAAAGAGAATAAAATGAAATTACTGACCACCTCATCTCATCTAGGTACAGCCCATAGGGGCTAGAGGGGCTAGATCTATAGGATTTATGTTTCACCCCCGTAGGCTGTTAGGCAGGAACAAATTAATCTATCAACGTAGTTTGGGGTTACCACATAGCAACCCTAAAATTACACCGCTTTTGCGCTTGTTGATTTTTAATGAAGACCACGGTCGGATAGTACAGTTTATTAGAAGCAAAGGAAAACATCTATTAACTAGCATTTACCGACAGCGCAAATATTGGAATAAATGAAAATATTATAAATAATTCATTCCCCCGAGAGGAACTCGAACCCCAAACTGTTGCTTTTACAGTCGCACACTTGTTTCCCTACGCCATGATGATTAGTAATGAAAAATATTGATTATATCTAAAATATCTTTCTGTCTTAACACTAGGTGCCATATGCAAGATCAAATCGTCAAACTAAATGTAATTTAAAAATATATGTATGTATGTATGTATATGTATAGTAAACTAGCCAGTCATGGCTCAGAGGCACAGGCGTTCGAGGAAATGAAATATTGCATATTTTCATTTCCTCGCTCTGATAACGAGGCAAAGCGTAGCGTTGAGTTTCGCCACTCAACACGCAATGTCTCCAGAATTCAACGGAAAGTGGATAGCGAAGTGTCGGAACAGCTGAAACTGAGAAGGCAGAGAGAGAGCTCTCTGCATTCTCTGCCTTGGATAAATTGTGAAGCTAAAAAAAGGATTAAATATCATAGTTACGTGATAACAACTAGCCACTATATAATACTATCTACTATATTATCATCTTTCCCAATGCAATCTTCAAACGTTCTAGAGAAATTCATTTACAAACGGTCTTACTAAATAATGAATGTGGCTCTACGTACCTATCGATGTTGAAATTAGATTTATTAGTAAACTTTAACTAGTTGTTCATTTTGTAATATCTATGTTAAAGTTTTATTAAAATCTGTGAATCTTTTTTTAAAGCTTGCTTGAAAATTTCGATGAAGGGGGCAATACATTGAGACACAACAAATCGCGGCGTTATGTTCCGCTATTCGACACGTAATTTGAAAATTGGACGAAAAAGTGGAAAACGGAGTGTTTTTACACTAGGTGTTTTTACGCTAGGTAACGTGAAGCAAAAAAAAATAAAGTTGTTTTTTTGTTTTTTGTGACTATTAGATTTTTTTTCATAAAGTTAACACAATTTAAGTGGCTTGAACTTATAATAGTTGAGTATGTTTTTAAAAATATAAAGACATTATAGAAAATATATAAAAAGAAACAGTAAGTGCTAAGTAAAAACAGCGCTCACCTCCCGTTCTACATGAAAAACTACTTTGTTACTTCAAAAACCTACGAGCACCCATTTGCATGGAAATATACCTTTTTATTTGTCATTTAAATTACCTCATTAGTTATTTAAATTTAATAAAAAGGGATACTAAAAATATTATGTTTAATTTTATTTTATTTATTTTTAATATATGTATATTAATGTTATAATTATATTTTTTTCTGTTGGTTTCTTCAACTCAATTTTCCTTGCTATTATTATCAATAATTTTGAATGGTACGTTTAAAATTTGACCATTATAGAAACTCTGTGAGGGGGCAGGATGGATAACCCAAAAAACTGGACAAGCGCGAGTCGGGCCCACCGAGGGTTCCGTACAAAACTTGGAGGTCTCGAGCTTTGTCTAAAATTCAGACTTAGCTCAGCCAGAGCTCTTTTATCTGATACCTCATTTGAACTAGCGGCTTTAATACCAAACATTGCCGCCCTTTTAAGGCTATTATGTTTTAAGATTTAACCACTAATTTATAGTTTTCAGATTTTTTCCTGAACAAGTAATACCTGTATGTCTTATATCAGGAATATATTTTTTATCAGGAAATCATGGGGCCATAGATCTGAATATATGACTGAATTTCAACTCGATATCTCCAAGCGTTCCTGAGCTAAAGGTCTTGACAGATAGTCAGACGGACAACAAAGTGATCTTATAAGAGTTCCTTTTTTCCTTAAAAAGTATGGAACCCTAAAAAAACAAATTTTTGGCATAAAGTAACGAGCTTTGACAACATTCTTATGAATTCAAGTAAGGAATAATTTTACAATCATTTTAAATATTATAACACAATCACACCCAAAATTACGATTAGTTCAACTCTCTCTACCTTCAACCCCCTTTGTTTCTTCTACCTTCAACCCCCTTTGGGGGCCATAGCTCTATGGGGGTTTCACTAAGACGTTGAGTGTAGTTACAGACAAGTGCACTCGAGGTGGCTAGCCAGTTCACACTTACAGCAATACATGGCTATTTTTTCCTGGATTTTCGTCTGACTCTTGAATTTCGTTCGTTTGAATGGAATTCTTTAGAAATTCTTGAAATAAATTTCTTATCGAGTGTTTCGTGCTGAGGTCTACGTGCAATGGTTGTGGGTTCAAATTCAATCTTTTAGTTTTTTTAGCTTGGCGCTGTATTCCGCATATTGCTGGGTGGGCAGGGTGAACCTAGTGTTAAGACACTCCCTTCTTAACATCCCGCCTAGTTCTGGAGACATTACGTGTTGTGAGGCGAAATTTAATTTGCCGCTTTACCAGAGCGAGGAAATGTAAATAAAAAATATTTCATTTACTTAAGTGGGAATCGAACCCACAAGCTGTTGTTTATACAGTCGCACGATAGTGCCCCTGCACCACGACTGGCCTCATTAGTATATTTAAACAAGTTTAATTTAATTATTTTATCGTGTGATATAATATATTATTGTGGCGCAGTTGACTTAACAGAACGGTGGTTTCAAAAGAAGAGTCGTTGATTTTTTTTTGGTTCAACGCGTTATTCTCAGGACTTATTTAAAAAAATATTTTTGTCCCATTTGTCGAGGTAATTATTTAAATGTAACTCCCTGTTCTTAGGACAAGTCTCATACAATTCTAAGTTATTTTTGTACAATATGACACTTATCACTACCATTAACCCCACAATCTGGTGGGGTACTTATTTTCACAAAAAAATCCATTTCATCACGCGGGCGAAGTCGTAGTGGCAAAGCTAGCTTATAATATAGATTTTTCTCTGGTTTGATTAAAAAAAATCAACCCAAAATAGCTAAAAAGGGCAGGAATTGAACAATGTAGAACGATTCTACCTCCCCACCTCTCAAAATATAAATAATGTATAGAGACAAAAAATATCATATTCCCAATTAATATTATTAGATTTTCAACCGCGACTCTTAGGACTTAAAAACAGAAAAAAAATTACCACGCATCAAAAATAGGCAAATGAAAAAAAAAAACTAGCAATAGCAATATAACAATACTAGGCCGTCTAATTAATTGTCAATTCAAATCAGATGGAGGGGTCGAACTAAAAATAATTAGAAAAAAAGCCTACCATTACATTTTATTAATTAATGTAAAATCCAAGTGAAAAAGTATTTTAAATGAATTTCGTACGAATTCTAGAATATTCTCGTTGAAACTCGACAGGGACGGGATGGGGGGACGGCGGAGTGGAATGGGTACCCCCCCATTGGTAACCCCCGGACCCCTCGAGGTAGTTATTTGCGTTAACTTTCGTTTCGTATAATATTCGACGTATGTCATCTTTATTTTATTACTAGTCTCGCTGGCGTGTGTAGAATGTGTCGTGTGATGGATCGATAATGGAATTGGGTTGACGTGTTCATTATAAATGGATAATTTCTTACTTTACTTTTATATTTCATTAGAACTAGGTTATAATATTATTGATATTATCCAGTCGTGGCGCAGCGGCACAAAGGATGACTGTAAAACCGGCTGGTTGTGGGTTCGATCCCCACTCGAGGAGAAGAAATATTTACTTAAATTTATATTTCCATTTCTTTGCTCTTGTGTCGAGGCGTAAGCGCGGCGCTGAGTTCTGCCACTCAACACGCAATGCCTCCAGAATTCGGCAGAAAGTGGGGAACGGAGTGT
>JAATLQ010038535.1:0-61073 GCA_013421005.1 Heliconius erato x Heliconius himera | reverse complement strand
ATAAAAGTAAAGTAAGAAATTATCCATTTATAATGAACACGTCAACCCAATTCCATTATCGATCCATCACACGACACATTCTACACACGCCAGCGAGACTAGTAATAAAATAAAGATGACATACGTCGAATATTATACGAAACGAAAGTTAACGCAAATAACTACCTCGAGGGGTCCGGGGGTTACCAATGGGGGGGTACCCATTCCACTCCGCCGTCCCCCCATCCCGTCCCTGTCGAGTTTCAACGAGAATATTCTAGAATTCGTACGAAATTCATTTAAAATACTTTTTCACTTGGATTTTACATTAATTAATAAAATGTAATGGTAGGCTTTTTTTCTAATTATTTTTAGTTCGACCCCTCCATCTGATTTGAATTGACAATTAATTAGACGGCCTAGTATTGTTATATTGCTATTGCTAGTTTTTTTTTTTCATTTGCCTATTTTTGATGCGTGGTAATTTTTTTTCTGTTTTTAAGTCCTAAGAGTCGCGGTTGAAAATCTAATAATATTAATTGGGAATATGATATTTTTTGTCTCTATACATTATTTATATTTTGAGAGGTGGGGAGGTAGAATCGTTCTACATTGTTCAATTCCTGCCCTTTTTAGCTATTTTGGGTTGATTTTTTTTAATCAAACCAGAGAAAAATCTATATTATAAGCTAGCTTTGCCACTACGACTTCGCCCGCGTGATGAAATGGATTTTTTTGTGAAAATAAGTACCCCACCAGATTGTGGGGTTAATGGTAGTGATAAGTGTCATATTGTACAAAAATAACTTAGAATTGTATGAGACTTGTCCTAAGAACAGGGAGTTACATTTAAATAATTACCTCGACAAATGGGACAAAAATATTTTTTTAAATAAGTCCTGAGAATAACGCGTTGAACCAAAAAAAAATCAACGACTCTTCTTTTGAAACCACCGTTCTGTTAAGTCAACTGCGCCACAATAATATATTATATCACACGATAAAATAATTAAATTAAACTTGTTTAAATATACTAATGAGGCCAGTCGTGGTGCAGGGGCACTATCGTGCGACTGTATAAACAACAGCTTGTGGGTTCGATTCCCACTTAAGTAAATGAAATATTTTTTATTTACATTTCCTCGCTCTGGTAAAGCGGCAAATTAAATTTCGCCTCACAACACGTAATGTCTCCAGAACTAGGCGGGATGTTAAGAAGGGAGTGTCTTAACACTAGGTTCACCCTGCCCACCCAGCAATATGCGGAATACAGCGCCAAGCTAAAAAAACTAAAAGATTGAATTTGAACCCACAACCATTGCACGTAGACCTCAGCACGAAACACTCGATAAGAAATTTATTTCAAGAATTTCTAAAGAATTCCATTCAAACGAACGAAATTCAAGAGTCAGACGAAAATCCAGGAAAAAATAGCCATGTATTGCTGTAAGTGTGAACTGGCTAGCCACCTCGAGTGCACTTGTCTGTAACTACACTCAACGTCTTAGTGAAACCCCCATAGAGCTATGGCCCCCAAAGGGGGTTGAAGGTAGAAGAAACAAAGGGGGTTGAAGGTAGAGAGAGTTGAACTAATCGTAATTTTGGGTGTGATTGTGTTATAATATTTAAAATGATTGTAAAATTATTCCTTACTTGAATTCATAAGAATGTTGTCAAAGCTCGTTACTTTATGCCAAAAATTTGTTTTTTTAGGGTTCCATACTTTTTAAGGAAAAAAGGAACTCTTATAAGATCACTTTGTTGTCCGTCTGACTATCTGTCAAGACCTTTAGCTCAGGAACGCTTGGAGATATCGAGTTGAAATTCAGTCATATATTCAGATCTATGGCCCCATGATTTCCTGATAAAAAATATATTCCTGATATAAGACATACAGGTATTACTTGTTCAGGAAAAAATCTGAAAACTATAAATTAGTGGTTAAATCTTAAAACATAATAGCCTTAAAAGGGCGGCAATGTTTGGTATTAAAGCCGCTAGTTCAAATGAGGTATCAGATAAAAGAGCTCTGGCTGAGCTAAGTCTGAATTTTAGACAAAGCTCGAGACCTCCAAGTTTTGTACGGAACCCTCGGTGGGCCCGACTCGCGCTTGTCCAGTTTTTTGGGTTATCCATCCTGCCCCCTCACAGAGTTTCTATAATGGTCAAATTTTAAACGTACCATTCAAAATTATTGATAATAATAGCAAGGAAAATTGAGTTGAAGAAACCAACAGAAAAAAATATAATTATAACATTAATATACATATATTAAAAATAAATAAAATAAAATTAAACATAATATTTTTAGTATCCCTTTTTATTAAATTTAAATAACTAATGAGGTAATTTAAATGACAAATAAAAAGGTATATTTCCATGCAAATGGGTGCTCGTAGGTTTTTGAAGTAACAAAGTAGTTTTTCATGTAGAACGGGAGGTGAGCGCTGTTTTTACTTAGCACTTACTGTTTCTTTTTATATATTTTCTATAATGTCTTTATATTTTTAAAAACATACTCAACTATTATAAGTTCAAGCCACTTAAATTGTGTTAACTTTATGAAAAAAAATCTAATAGTCACAAAAAACAAAAAAACAACTTTATTTTTTTTTGCTTCACGTTACCTAGCGTAAAAACACCTAGTGTAAAAACACTCCGTTTTCCACTTTTTCGTCCAATTTTCAAATTACGTGTCGAATAGCGGAACATAACGCCGCGATTTGTTGTGTCTCAATGTATTGCCCCCTTCATCGAAATTTTCAAGCAAGCTTTAAAAAAAGATTCACAGATTTTAATAAAACTTTAACATAGATATTACAAAATGAACAACTAGTTAAAGTTTACTAATAAATCTAATTTCAACATCGATAGGTACGTAGAGCCACATTCATTATTTAGTAAGACCGTTTGTAAATGAATTTCTCTAGAACGTTTGAAGATTGCATTGGGAAAGATGATAATATAGTAGATAGTATTATATAGTGGCTAGTTGTTATCACGTAACTATGATATTTAATCCTTTTTTTAGCTTCACAATTTATCCAAGGCAGAGAATGCAGAGAGCTCTCTCTCTGCCTTCTCAGTTTCAGCTGTTCCGACACTTCGCTATCCACTTTCCGTTGAATTCTGGAGACATTGCGTGTTGAGTGGCGAAACTCAACGCTACGCTTTGCCTCGTTATCAGAGCGAGGAAATGAAAATATGCAATATTTCATTTCCTCGAACGCCTGTGCCTCTGAGCCATGACTGGCTAGTTTACTATACATATACATACATACATACATATATTTTTAAATTACATTTAGTTTGACGATTTGATCTTGCATATGGCACCTAGTGTTAAGACAGAAAGATATTTTAGATATAATCAATATTTTTCATTACTAATCATCATGGCGTAGGGAAACAAGTGTGCGACTGTAAAAGCAACAGTTTGGGGTTCGAGTTCCTCTCGGGGGAATGAATTATTTATAATATTTTCATTTATTCCAATATTTGCGCTGTCGGTAAATGCTAGTTAATAGATGTTTTCCTTTGCTTCTAATAAACTGTACTATCCGACCGTGGTCTTCATTAAAAATCAACAAGCGCAAAAGCGGTGTAATTTTAGGGTTGCTATGTGGTAACCCCAAACTACGTTGATAGATTAATTTGTTCCTGCCTAACAGCCTACGGGGGTGAAACATAAATCCTATAGATCTAGCCCCTCTAGCCCCTATGGGCTGTACCTAGATGAGATGAGGTGGTCAGTAATTTCATTTTATTCTCTTTCTTATAGCTATACCTACTGTAGGATAGACTTTTACGCTTTAAAGAGAAAAATAAAAAGAATTCGTCTTTTTTCTCCGCCTGTCGACTATTTTGTTTACATTAAGTGAATTTAAAGTTATTGTAGATAGAGAAATATAGGTTTTTTTTCCTTGGATCCTGTAATTCTTCTATAGTTATCTTATTTCTATAATTTTCACTTTCTACACTTTCTTTTGAGGCCGGTCGTGGCGCAGCGGCACGAGGTGTGACTGCAAAGCCGACTGGTTGTGGGTTCGATCCCCACTCGAGGAGATGAAATATTTACTTAAATTTATATTTCCATTTCTTCGCTCTGGTGTCGAGGTTAAGTGCGGCGGTTAATACAGCGTGAAGTTAATTTAATTTAATTTTTATTTTACACATTGATTGCATAATGCGAGGAGTCAGATCGTAACACTGCACTTTTCATACACAGATCGGAATAATTAAAAAATTAAGTTTCTTTAACTCCAATTTTCTTGCCATATACAGGCTAGGCTGATAACCTAGTGCTAAGACACAGTATTTTTTTTTTAAGTTTTAGAGACTGTACGTCGAATGGCAAAACTAAACGTCGCACTTTGTCTTTTAAGAAGAAGAGATCAATTCCACATCCATCGCCATTACAGACTCTAACGGTACCACTACGCCCCAACAAGCCTAAAGTATTCAATAAATGAAAACAACCCCACACCCCACATTAAAATCTGAACCTGTAACCATCACATAACTCAGAAACGTCCTAACTAAGTTATTAATAATTACCTTCGTTATTTCCCCGCTTAGTTAATATTTAGATAGACTAAACAAACATGCGTGGTCTGCTCCTGTCAGTTTGTTATGACTAGGACTTTGTAGGGTGCACTAATGGGGTTTCTATATAAAGATAGATATAGATAGATTTATATCAATTTGTAGGTACACGGTGCATCATTAAAGGGTTTGGCAGAATAACATATTCAATATATCGTGTCGTATGTGGCTTCGACAGCGTAAACAAACCTAAATAATTAATAGTTATAGTGCTATATGAGACATTCCAAGGCCCGTATTTATAAGCAGCTCTCAAATCTGAGATGGATCTTGTGATTTCGTTTTCGTTAATAAATTTTATATCTGAATGAAAACGGCATCTCAAGATCGATGTCAGAGTCGTATTCATAGATATATAATTCAAGAATGAAAGCGGTATCTCAAGATCGATTTCAGACTTGAATCGTTATCGTGTTACCGAAGGTACAGTGGGTTAATTCAGAATTATTAAAGTGATATAATATAGCCTATTATAAAAATCTTCCTCGCTAAATTAACTATCCGAATAATCCAACACAAATATTTTTTTTCTGATTAAACAGTTCACGAGATTACCGCATTTAATCAAATAAACGGAAGCGCTTTATAAGAAGCCAGTCGTGGCGCAGGGGCACATAGTGTGACTGTAAAATCGACTGGTTGTGGGTTCCATCCCCACTCGAGGAAATGAGATGTTTATTTACATTTATATTTTCATTTCTTCGCTCTTGTGTCGAGGCAAAGCGCGGCGTTGAGTTCCGCCACTCAACGCGTAATGCCTCCATAACTTGACGGAAAGAGGGTAACGGAGTGTCTTGACACTAGCCTACCCTGCTATTTGCGAGATACAGCGTGAAGCAGAGATGGTTGCATTGCATCGCTTTAGCTTTGGAAAGAGTCAGTCAACCCATATATTACAAGATTCCAGACAATGAACAATAAAATGACCATTCCATTTTTAGATAAAGAAATATATATTTAGTCTCTATAATTTCTAAGCTATAAGTCAAATTTTAGTTCTGTTTTTATCTATAGTCCAAGAGCACTAAAAATAATGATGGACATTTACAACTCTTTAATTTCTCACTAGCTACTAATAGCTTGTCTGGAACTGAACGTTGTACATCGGTAATTATTTGGCAGCAATAGATTTATTATAACTGTATTAGTAATGAAGCAAATTATGCGCGAGACATTGCGTATTGACATTATATGATATTGTTTCATCAGAGAATCGAACACATAACCGTAGCGCTTAGAGACGGACGCTGTGCCACTGCGCCACGACGGTCTCATCCTTTAATTTTAGAAATTTTATTTTAATAGATAGACATTACTGAAAACTCAATTTTTCTACAAATATCAATTAAAAGTCTCTATTCAGAAAACGAAGACCAAAAAGTGTCTGATTTACAGACGCTGCGCTATTTGCAAGTCGTTAGTTCGAAATCTACGTGATTCCTGTTTAATTAAAAAGAAATTAAACGTTGAAAAAATTACAGTAGACTAGCTATAGAAGCTTCTTTATACTTTTTCAGCATTAAGATTTTCGCAAATAGCAAGATAGGCAGAGAGAACCTAATGTCAATAATCAATATACTCCATTAGAGACATTACGTATTGAGTGGCGGAACACAACGTCGCGCTATGTCTTGCTTTTAGAGTGAGGAAATGAAAATTATTAATTTCCTCGTGTGAGAATCGAACCTACAACTGTCACGAAGACACTTGGCCGCTGCGCCACAACCTTTAGAAATATAGAGGGTATAGTAAATAAAAATAATAATATTACTAAATATTTTGCAATATCAAGCTTGGCTCGGATTCTCAATCACGATTGTACAACGTCATACAAACAGAATGATTGATGGTTTCGCCTAAGTGCATCTATTGTTAGCTTTCACAGGACTTTAGTCTTGTTACAAGACGATGTGAAAGTTGAAATTATTAATAAATCGTTCGTATAACAAAGTTGAGGCCAGTCGTGGCGCAGCGGCACAAAGTGTGACTGTAAAACCGACTGGTTGTGGGTTCGATCCCCACTCGAGGAGATGAAATATTTACTTAAATGTTTATTTCCATTTCTTCGCTCTGGTGTCGAGGCAAAGCACGGCGTTGAGTTCTGCCACTCAACACGCAATGCCTCCAGAATTCGGTAGAAAGTGAGGAACGGACTGTCTTAACACTAGGTTCCCTCTGCCTACCCTGCTGTGTGCGGGATACAGCGTGAAACTGATTTTTTTTAAGTATAACAAAGTAAGTATTAATAGATTTTCTTTTACAGCGTGAAGCTGATTTATTTATTTTTAAATTCTATAAACTCTCTTCTGTCTGTCTAAGACATTGACACGTGGGCCATGAAATAAAACATAAGGTTGAAAGCCGTCTATTCAAAATTTATATTATTAAATATGCTTTAGGTACTCGATGGAACCTAGTGTTGAAACGGATAGAATGGCGGAACTTAATAAATCATTTCCCCGAATGGGATCGAGCCCACAACCGTCGCATTTACAGTCACACGCTTGTGCCACTCCGCCACGACGGCATCTAAAAACTAAAACCTTTATATTATATAAATTAAAATATAATATAAAGGTTTTGCGGTGTGTCATTTACATATTATACGGTACATGCCAAGCTAGCATCTATTAATAATGTTAAAGTGATATAACATACTGTCTATGACGTAACGAAATTACTAGGGTGGCATGTTTGGGTGGTGTGAAAGTTGCATAGATAGATCACACATACGTACATACATATACCTACTAAAGTACACACATTATACCTACATTATATGAAAGAGGGTTTTAGAATATTGCGTTTGCCAAAATTTTCGCTACAATGTATAACGTATTTATAAACTCATCCTTCATACTCATTCATTAATAAAAATACGACACAATCTCGTGCTCTTCTCGAATGCCACCAGCCAGTACGTAGGTGTGACATACAGTAAATGGCTGACTTTACAGTCGACTTCCTAAAATAAGTTTAAAAATTGTAATAAAATATAGATTTCCTGACAATGATTTAACAAGATTTTCGGATTCGTATTTTTGTTATAAATTATGAATAAAAATCATATGTGAGTTATATATATTTTTTTCGTGACTCAGTGGCACAAGCGTGCGATTGTAAACACGACGGGTTGAGGATTCGATTCCCACTCGAGGAAGTGTGATATTTCCCCGCTCTGGTAACGAGCGGACCCCGCCACACAACACGCAATAAATAAAAAGTGGGGATCTAAAGTGTCTTAATGGAAACGGAGTGTCTTAAATATAGCATAAAGCGTAAAAAACTATGCAGTTAGAAACAATCTGTTTTAAGCGCCAAGTGTCTATAGAGTATTCTTTCCCGAAGTCAAATCGATATGGTAGGTTATATGAGTTTTATAAGTAACAAAAACATTGCCTTCATATAATGTTTTGCTACAATAATACTTACACATTTTCTTTAGGGATCATAAATTCATATTATAAAAAAACAACAGCAAAGAAAAACAAACCTAATAACAACTTCTGTTTACATTACGAAAGAAATATAAACAAAATATCTAATTACTATGAAAACGTATATGAAAAAACGTGAGCGAAACAAGGAATAAAAATAATACTCGCAAAGAACAGTATACGCCGGTACAGAAATAATGCCAATTAGAGATATTTTTGTTTGTAAAAAATCTGTAAAAGTCCGCCCTATATGGGGTGGGTCGTTGCCACCCCCGGCCTACCCTAAGGGCGTGCGCAATGAAACGCGTCTGTCAAGACAATACTGTCTAAACGTCGGGATATATTTTATTGTTTTCTCTTTATCTTTACGCATCTAGCAGAGTTTTTTTTAATCTGTTAAATTTTATATGATGTTTAGTTTATCTGTGGTTTTCATTTGAATAATCTATAAACGTAGGCAGAGTAATTTAGTTGTAAGTCATTTTAATTTTTTTGTATTTTCAATTTTTTATAAAAATACGCTAAATTTTATTAATGTAATAATAAAAATATAGGTAATTATAAATTTTAAATATTTTTTTTATAAGATCAGTGTCTATAACCACCCATTCTACAGTAAGAACGTGCGCAATAAAAGTCTATCAATACTAAACGACACGATATATTTTATTGCTTTTTTTTTGCGTCATTTAAATTTATGAAATATCATGAAACGTTATCTTATCTGTAGTTTATGTTTGTATAATCGAAAAGAGTAGATTTCTACTTAATTTTTTTAATATTTGGTTATATCGTTCTAAATGGTGTTGATATAACACAAAAATAAATAATGGCGTAAAAAGATTAGTGTCTATAGCCCCCGTCACACCTTCTAAGCCGTGCTCAGTAATACGCTTTTGCTAAGACAATACAGTCTAAGCATATTATTATTATTCTGCTTTAATATACTAAATGTCATTAGGTTATTAAAGTTCACGTCTTATGTTTTATATTAATAGATCTTCTAGTTTTATATAAGATACCTAAATATATACAGAATTGAGTGGAGTAAAAAGAAATATTAAAAAAAACGGTAATTTCATCTAAATTTGTTCTCGAAACAACACTATTTTAACACTACCATTCCTAGGCACAAAGCAACACACCCAAAACGCTCACCAATTAAAAAAAAAACAGACAGACACTAAAAAATAATTGAAAAAAAAAGAAAAAACAACACCTAATTGATTTACACAACGCCACGATGCATTATGAAATTGATGCACGAGCCTAAACCGGATTATCGAAGGCGCGCAATCCAATTAGTCCTCTTAATTGATTAATCTGTACTGTAGCTGCAGTTGGACGGCACCCTGTAACCCTGGCTTCGCTTTTTATTCATTTATCTATTTCTGTTCACAGTTCTCATTTGTTCTGATCAATGATAGTGGCGCGGTTTTAATTGATATACAGATGAAGGTGACACTCAGAAACGCTAATTAAGTTGTATTTAAAATTAATTAAGTGTAAAAGCCAGTCGTGGCGGAGCGGCACGAGGTGTGACTTTAAAATCGACTGGTTGTGGCTTCGATCCCCACTCGAGGAGATGAAATATTAACTTAAATTTATATTTCCATTTCTTCGCTCTGGTGTCGAGGTTAAGCGCGGCGTTGAATTCTGCCACTCAACACGCAATGCCTCATATTATTATATCATTATTTATCATAAGACAACTTCTACTCGAAATTGGCTTATGATAAATAAACATGAACTAAAAGCTTAGTTTTCAGCTTTGTCATTGCTGTCAAATATCACAAAAGCTCTGTCTTAATCTAACACGGTTTATAAGCTTGGAGTATATATACAGTAACAATGTCTTTTCTCTTTAGTATATTCATAATGATGTTGAGACCGTCGTGTCGCTGGGGCACAAGTGTGTGACTCTAAACGAGGCGGTTGTGGGTTCGATTTGCACTTCGGGAAATTAAATATTTAACATTTTGATTTTCTCGCTCTAGTAATGAAGCAAAGCGCTCAACACGCAATGCCTCGAGAATTCGGAGGACGTTAGTTCGGTGGCTCGTTTCGTTTCAGTGACGTGGCGGTGCCATAGAGGGGAATAGAGTGTCTTAATACATGGTTCTAAGGTTCCTCTTGCCTACCCCTCTATGTAAAACGCAAAAACAGGATACAGCGTGAAGCTAAAACAATATATGATGTCATACAGAATATTCCTATTCCTTTTGAAATAAGGAAAAAAAGGAACCGGAAGTAATTATTTATAAGTAAAAATATCTGTATTTATGGTTCTTGCTAAACTAACAACCTATATAATTATAGTTTCCATTTTTACTTCATTTTCAAGCGTAATTTAGTACTGTTATATTAAGTTTTTTTAACCTTTTTCCATTTCTCGTACATGTCCCGTGTGTAACAAGGTAGGCAATTTGTACCCATATAAGTATTAATATGGGTGCAAATAAATAAAAATGCTCTATAAGGGATTCAGATCCATAATCATCGCTTTCTGACCCCCGACCAGCGATAGATTAGATAATAAGGAAAGCACAGGCAATTAAAGTGTTAACTAGTAGGGCCCTCCCTTTCCCACCGCCTAATTTCGCGGCGTTGAAGGTCGCCACTCAAGAAGAAATGTCAGAGTCTTAAATGGCGGACCTCAACGCCGCGCTATGCTTTATTACCAGGGCAAGGAAATTCTAATAATTTATTTCCGGAGTGTGAACCGACCATATAACCGTGTTTACAGTCAGATATTGTACCGCTGTAACACGACGGCCTCGAGTAACATTATAGATTAAATTATAATAATATCATTATAAATAATTATTTCTTTTTCTCCACTGACACTAAATACTCTACCTACACTACAAAAATAAACCTTTTTTTATAAGAAATATATCTGCATTTGTTTTAACTTCACGCTGTATCCGGCACATAGCAGAGTAGGCAGAGAAAACCTAGTATTAAGTAAGATACTCCATTCATCACTTTCCATTAAATTATGGAGGAATTGCGTGTTGAGTTTCGGACCTCAACGCCGCACTTTGTCTGCTTACTAGAGCGAAGAAAGGAAAATATTAAATATTTAATTTCCTTGATTTGGAATCGAACCCATAACCTGTCACATTTACAGTCACGCTTGTGTACATACATGTTGTGTAGAAAATTCTCGTTAATAAATTTAGACACGTTCATTATAATGAAAATTGATTATGACATTTGTGAACGCTTATAAAGCATAATATAAATGGATGGTTGTTTATTGTGACAGCAAAATGTAATTATTTTATAATTTCTGCGAACGGCGTGGGCGTAATAGGACATTTTCCTTTATTATTTTCATACATTCTTGAAAATTTGTTAAGTAAACTAAAAAGAATTGTGAAATATGTCACGGTTCTCTGTTGCTACAAACGAGACATTTCGTATAGATGGGGAAACCTTTTGCTAGGTGAAAATTATAAACTATTCAGGATAGAAGTACAATAAAAAAAAACATGAAAAAAATTATTAAAAAAAAAGTATATTGTAAACATAAAATAAATGTAAACATTACATGATTTCATGCAAAAAATACACGAAAAAAACGTGCAGGAAACTAAAATTAATGATGGCGTAGGAAATTTTTTCGAGCTCCAATTCGCTCCTGTCGCGAATTTGTTTGACCTAGCCTTTATAGGTCATTGTTTGTTACATGAAAAACGACTTTACTGACTTGAACATAAGGTTAATATTTAAATGGTGATAGATGTGTTATGTCATACGTGTACATCTAAGATCGATAAGAGTTACATGCGTATATAGAATTGAATGTAGACTAGTTTTGCACGAGACTTTGCTTGAAAATATTTTTTTTTTGGGAAAATATCCGGAAACCTAGTATTAACGCTGGGTTGTGTCTTAAGACACTTTGTTTCCCACTAGAGGGAAAGATTTTTTGTTTTCTTAGCTTCACGCTGTATCCCGTACATAGCAGGTTAGGTAGATGGAATCTTCAAAGCTAATGTTAAGATACTCCGTTCCCATTAAGACACCTCCGTTCCCCATTCTTCGAGTTCTGTCACTCCGAGTTCTGCTGTTCAATATCGAAAATTAAACTGTGTGTCGGGGATGGAGTGTCTTAGCACTAGGTACTTCTTTCTGCTTGCTATGCGGGAAAAAACGTGAAGATGTTTTTTTACATAGAAATAAATAAACTAACGTTTCTTATTGTTCAAGAAAAATAGCAGCAACAGCGGTATATAATTTGATGGTTTACCATTACTATGACTATAATGTTTGATGCCTGTCTTTATGTCTTCATATAAATCTATATATAAGTCTACTTCGAAGAAAAACATATAATCAATCATTTCCAAAATTTATAATTTACAGAGGCGATAATTTATTAATGTGAAATTTAATATTTAAAAAAAATTATAGCAGAGGCCGTATTAATGGAATAAAGTCCATAAGTACGAGTTAATGCGGTGACCACTAGGGGAATATTTGTTTATTTTTTTTTATTTTCCAATCTGGTTGACAAAGCACGGCGTTTAACACATTTCGTATGCATTCACCGGAAAGTAGAGTACGAGTGTCTTAACGAATGTGGTTACGAACTGGTCGCCTATGAACTAGTCGTTGGAATTGTTTCTTTTTGTGTTAAATAGTCTATTTGTCAAAGAAGACCATAGAATATATTACATCACAAATATATAGTCTATGGATTCGACCATAGACTATATATTTAACCAAGGGAGCAAAGTCGATGGTAAAAGCTAGTTAACTTATTTTTCTTTAGCGTTACGCGGTATCACGCGCATAACAGGGTAGGCAGAGGGAACCAGAGAAATTAGTGTTAAGACACTCCATTTCCCATTAAGACACATCCGTTCTACACGTTTCGTCAAATATTTTTGGAGCGCTTTGCATTATTACCAGAGCGAGGAAATTAATATTAAATAATCCATTCCCCCAAGTGGGAATCGAATCTACAACCGTCGCGTTTCCAGTCACACGCGTCTGCCCCTGCGCAACGCAGGCACGCAATATATACTATATTCTGTTTGTTCCAACCTAATGTTCTATCATAAACATTTTATGCCTCATCTCAAAGTTATTACGGGAAGTGCTGTAAGTCAGCTAAGTAGCCATTAATGTTATACTGCAGATTTCTTTCATAAAAAAAATGATTATTTTTATAAAGAATTCTCTTATTCCTTTTACTATGTTTTTTAGCTTTACACCGTATCCCACATATAGGCAAAGGTATTATATTGAAAGCAGCCTTCACCTGCGGCTTCCTCCTCTGTGGTCAAAGGAAAATTATTCTGTGTACGACACGTGACATATTCAGTTTGTATTTTTGTTGAGTTCTGCCATTCAACACGCAATGCCTCCAGAATTCGGCAGAAAGTGGGGAACGGAGTGTCTTAACACTAGGTTCTCTCTGTCTACCCTGCTGTGTGCAGGATACAGCGTGAAGCTGATTTTTTTTTTTAACTCTGATCACAGGTAGGTACTGTGTAGTTGTGAGTACAACGACACGAGCGACGGTACCTTTAGCCTATTACATGTATAGCCTTCCTCGATAAATGGACTATCCAACATGAAAACAATTTAACGAAATCAAATAAAACCATTATATTTCAAGAGGAGTCGTGGCGCAGGGGTAGAAGTGAAAGAATGTAAACGCGACAGGTTGTGGGTTCGATTGCCACTCGAGGATTTTTTTCTTGTCGAGGTAAAGCGCGGCGTTGATTTCCGCCACTTAACACGCATTGCCTCCAAAGTTCGGCGGAAGGTGAGGGGCGAAATGTCACACTAGACTCCTTCTGGTCTACCCAGATACCCAGCGCGAAGCTTGAAAAAAATCTTGAGATCAGTACGATCGATCAAACAAATTATATAGGTTTACAATATCAGTATAGAGTTTAGAAGATAAACAAACATACATACATACATATAATGTACGCAATACAGTAACAATGATATCGATTCACATAGAAAGAAAGAACCTTCAACAAAAATGAATGGCCACATTTTATTTCTCAGATATATGAATAAAATAATGAAGAGACATTATTTACGACCCACATTATATAAAGGAAGCGGATAGCATTTATATAAGATACGAACGGTTCCTTTAAGACACATCTGTATGGGAACTGAGGAACAGGTGCTTGGATTGTTTAAAGATGGCTCTTATTATATTTATCTCTTTTGCATATAGGGCAGATAATTCAGTGTCAAGACACTACGTTTTCAGATTTATATCGATTTTGGAAATTCCATGTTGAATATTGAACTGTACGAAGGTGAACTATACTAAGACATTTTCGTTCACTACTTTCTATAGGCTGGCGACGAATTTTATAGGCTGTACATATTAAGTGGCGGAACTCAACGCCGTGCTTTCCATCGTTACCAGAACCAGGAATTTAAAATATGAAATGTTTCATTTCCTCGAACAGGAATCGAACCCACAGACATGTCGCGCAGGCAGTCACACGCTTGCGCCACTGCGCCACGACTGGCCTCAAGCAACAAACTATTCAATTCAATACAAAAGTTTCATATAATATTTATTTCGTATTTCACTACATAATCCTTTGGCAGATTGAAGGATTGGTTTGTATTACACTCGTGCACACAAGCAATAGTATTTGATCCCACTATCTCCGAGTAAATCCCGGTCGATCGGTCCCGCGGGATCATTGCGGTAAGCTTTGTTATACACGTATTTTTAATTTTAGTTTTTGTTTTTATTCTTTTATATTTCTACTCTGTTCTACGAATTGAGATATTGCGTGTTGATTCACGTAACTCAACGCTGTGTTTTGAGGTACGTATTTTTTTAATAAGCATTTATAAAATACCCGACTATATGCGGGATACAGCGTGAAGTTTATAAAAGTAATTTAAAAAGTAATTAACAACTAAAATTGTAGTGATTTTTCATTACATTTTATTTACACATAGAAACATACAGAGAATATCTCTTTATATTTCTATGTGTACTCATAAGTTTACAAATCATTTTAATTTCTTTCTTTAAAACACTTTCTCATCACTGTAATCCATCCAATTTCTTCAAAAATTGTAGTTCTTTCCTAAAAAACCACAGTATTTGATCCCACTATCACCTACTAAGACCCGGGTGACCGGCTCCGTGACATCGCTGCGTAGTGCAGGCGTTGTTATACAAGTATTTTTAATTTAGAGGACAAAATATTTTGCGAGGTTGTTTTGGAATTTAATAAACATAATAAACATTTAATAGAAAAAATTACATGTACATATTTTTAAAAGTATTGAATGATTCTATATAATTGAAATCTCGTTTGCAATTTTCAAGAAAAAAAAATAAGCTATGGATTTGTTTCGAGATTCCCAAGTTCGGAAAGTAGGGAACGGAAGTATCTTAACGGAGTGTTCTAACACTATATCCCCAAGTTCTCTCGGCCTTTCCTGATATGTGCGAGATACATCGTGAAGCTAAAAAAAAATGTTTTTACTTTTTAGCATCTCGCTGTATCCAACAAAAACCTAGTTAGTGTTAAGACATTCCGTTCCCTACTCACCGTTCAATTTTCGAGATAATGTGTGTTATCTTGTCACCAGATTGAGTAAATGAAAATAATTAATTTCCTTGAGGAGGAATCGAAGCCACAATTACAGTCAAAAGCTTGAATTTATTTATTCTTGAATAAAAATTAAAATATAATATATGTTGAGAAAATAAATAAAAAAATAATGTTATAATTAATCAAATCCATAACCTTCTTTAAACCTTATTTATAAAATACAATATAAAGAATACTCGTACCTTCATTTCATCTAAAAAAGTCCTTTAGGAACATTTTATTTCAATTATATTTGTACGTCATTCAGGATTTTCAATTATATAAAAAGGGTTCAGGAAAAAGAATTACCTACTACAGAATAGGTTTATACATACATACATGTATGCAAGTAATGAAATTAGATTACATTTTCAGCTTTACATTTTTTTTTGTTTTGGCATAGGTAGCAAGAGTGGTTAGAAAGCTTAGTGTTAAGACCCTCCGTTCTCCATTTTCTGTCTAATTATGGAGAAATTGTTGGGTGACGGAACTGAACGGCGTGCTTTGCCTCGACACCAGAGTGAAGAAATGGAAATATACATTTAAGTAAATATTTCATCTCCTCGTGTGGGGATCGAACCCACAACCAGTTGATTTTACAGTCACACTTCGTACCGCTGCGCCACGACTGGCCTTAAAGTCCTTTAAAGTCCTCAAAGCCCAATAAAGCAGGTATAAAAATATAGTTTAAATATTCATTTAACCTATTTAATCATTTAACCCGAGCGGGGAACGAATTCACAACCATTGCGTTCACAGTCAGACGCTGTACCAGTACCACCACACCATAATAGCTTCCATTGCATTCTATTTTATTCTTTTGTTTTATGCTTTCTAGATCCAGTTAAAACAACTTGTTATAAAATTGTTATTTTTAAATATAAAAGACTTCATTCATTCAGTTTATTTTCGTTCCACCATTTAATTCATCATATAATAACATTAAAACATAATATGTAGCGTATTTACTTTATAAATGGCTTACATAATATAGAAAAATGGACCGCGACGAGAAACACCTTTTTAAATTGTACGCTTTTTGTTATGAAAATTATTAATGGAGTTTGTGCTTTTTTCCCTTTTATAATATACTAGAGGGCGCGCGCGGCTTCGCCCGCTTATTAGGAGTGAACTCTAAAAAAAACCATGTTCAATAAAATATGTTTAACAGTCTGAATTTAAATTTTTATAAAAATCGATGGCAATTCAAAGATTTATCCATATAAACTTTCAACCTCTTATGTCAACCCTTAGGGGGAGAATTCTTAAAAACCATGAAATACGTGTTCAATGAAATATTTTTAAGAGTCTGAATTTCAAATTTTATAAAAATCGGTGCAGATTATTTTTTTATCCATACAAACTTTCAACCCCTATTTCATCCCTTTAGGGTTAAAATTTTTGAAATTCCCTTCTTAGTGGATGTCCAGAATATGAAAATAAACATCTGCCCAAGTTTCACGTTTCTACCATCAGCGGTTACGGCTCTGCGTGCGTCTTACCTCAGTCAGTCAGCACAAGTCCTTTTATATATATATATATAGAAGACTAGCTCTTTATTGTGGCTTTACCTTCGTGATCTAATTAAAATAACGATATAGATAAAGACTAATGTATGAATGCCACATTCTAAGTGCCCTTGTGCAGGTGCAATGGGCTACGTTGAAACGATTAACGTATTGTCATATAGTCTATAGCTATATGGTTTTCTTCGTGACTAACTAGTGGATTCAACACAAAAAGATTTCTTCAATTAGAACCTGTAGTTCCTGAGATTATCGTATTCAACCAAAGCAACTATAAGTTTTGGTTTTATTATACTTTCTATCAGTACAGATTATATAATCGTATATTATTGTCGTATTATCAATTGGTTTATGAAATTTCTATAAAAAGTATCTATTTATTTCATACACGTGTAGGTTTTAATCTGATTGACACAGTTTTAAAGTAGGTTTTTATTTTCTATGGTTTGCGATGAGTGTGATTCGAATTTCATCTACGTATGTTAATATATTAAAGCGGAAAAAATTGTTTGTTTGCTTGTTTGCTTGTTTAAACTAAGGTCTCTGGAATCACTAGCCTGATTACTTATAGTGCTATAGGCAGAATATAATATTAAGTTGTACATTAAGGAAATTTTATGAAGATATTCTTTTTTAACGTGTAATTTGTACATATGGTTTTCGAGAAAATTTAAACTAGACTCGAGTCCCGCGGGGGGCGCCTTTGCCGCCGATGACGTCCTCGTAAGTAGCCACGTAGTGCTTGTATTTTCTCTAAATTTTCAAAATTATGAAAAATTATTGAATGTATGAATTATATAACCAATCTGTTGGCAAATGCAGTATAATAAAAAAAATATAGGCGGTATGCGGGTGAAGCCGCGAGAGGGCAGCTTTTGAATATACAGGTTGAAAGTGTCAGCACCACATTAAATGAAACCACAGTTTTAACTACTCTATAAAAGCCTAATATAATTCAGAAAAAAATAAATTACCAAAAATGAAAAAAGTTTTTTTTTCAAACAAAATAAATAACAAAATTGTCATTTTAAAACAAAACGCCATTTGTAATGATGACGCACGCACACATAAACCTATCAAAGGAACACCGCCGCACACGCCTCATTTCGAAATCGAGTCGTATGTATTGGCGATAAAGTTCAAAGTTGTTTAACCTTTAGTAGTATTTTTGTAGTAGTAAGTGTTTATGTTATTGGGATCTATACGTAATCGCGTCACACGAAATACAGATATGGATAAAAATCGTGAAATGAAAAAAAAATCCTACGTCCAAACTGTTGAGGCATCTTGATTAATTTCTTTAGGTATAGGTTTGAAATATTTTACCCTATATGCTGTTTCCGTAAATGGAGCGCTGCCTCTTCCACCCTGTATATAACATTAATTTACATTTTTTTTCTCACATTTACTAAATTTTGCATAGACTTATAGAAAATAATATTGAAAATAAGTATCAGATGGCTTAGCTATTATATAAATACATATTATCAGCATTTATCAACAAATTACTAACTCCAACAATTTTTTTCACAAAATTCGTCGCATTAGAAACAGTAACAAAATAATTGCAAGGTAGAAAATTGTATATGAAATTAGGAACAAAAGGCTACAGTGGTATTTTGTTAGTACATACAAAACTACATACATTTGTATGTATGTATGTATGTATGTACATGTCTGAGCGAGGTTCAATGGAACGCGTCAAGGCTGTTGCTAAGTGACTCCACTCGGGCCGAGTACGCCAACTGAGCTGTTAAAACCTATTCCATCATACTTTTAAGCTATTTTTTTAGTAGATTTCCATGGTTTTTTTTTAAGTTTATTATTTTTTGTTGTATAGTAATAATATAGAACAACTATGACAATAATGTTGTTTTATATTTGTTACGATCAGGTTCTAACTCCAAAAGCAACTAAAGCTAATTACAAAAAAATAATAATTACATGATAATAATGTTCATAATTAAGATAGTAATATTCTTGACGTCGTGTCTCAAGGGCTCATGGATGTAACTGTAACGCGACAATTGTGGGTTCGATCCCCACTCGAGGTAACGAATTATTATTTTTTCATATTTTTTTCATTTCTTCGCACTGGCACTAATTCAAAAGCCCGACGTTGAGTTCCGCCACTCAACACGCGATGCCTCGTTCCCTCTGCCTACCCTGCTTTGTGCGGGATGCTGATTATTTATTAATAATATATAAAAAAAAGGATTAAAAAAAATATCAGATTAAACTGTCACATATGTAGATAATTGACAATAAAAAATAAAATTAATTTTATAACAAAAATTTATATATATTATAAAACAAAAATTTAGTAAAATTCATAACTGAAATAATAACATATTTACACATGTTGCTTAGCTTGTACGTGACAGAGTGGAGTGAATGGATCGTAACTGAGAATTTCAGAAAGGGAATGTTTATATTTTAATGCATTCGCTGCCAGGTGCCAGACAAAACACGGCGTTTGGTTACGTGACTCAATAAAATTTTCTCTGCCCACCCAGCGACATGTATGTAGACACGTAAATATTATTATACTTTGTGTGACTTTTACAAACGTAATATTTAGGTAATAAATCGTATGGTTTTGTTTCTGTAGTAAATCATTTAAAAAGATTTCGTAAGGATTAGATTTTTTTTTTGAGGACTAAACTAGTGGTACTAGATATATGGATCTATGTATCTTTCGTGTTTCTAGAGTGAGTGACATTGTCTAAGGCAACTAAAAGGTTGAGATCAGTCGTGGCCCAGGGGCACAAGGTGTGACTGTAAAATCGACTGGTTGTGGTTTCGATCCCCACTCGAGGAAATGTAATATTTATTTATATTTATATTTCATTTCTTCGCTCTGGTGTCGAAGCAAAGCGCGGTGTTGAGGTCCGCCACTCAACATGCAATGCCGCCAGAACTCGGTAGAAAATGGTAAACGAAGTGTCTTAACACTAAGTTCCCTCTATCGACCATGATGTGTGCGGTATACAGCGTGAAGCGTGATAAAAAAAATATTTACCCCTTTTTGTAACAAGACGAAGCGCGGCGTTGAGTACTGCCACCCAATATTTTATGTGTTAAAATGATGGAAAATGAGGGTCTTAACACTACGCAGCCTCTGCCTACCCTGCTATGTGCGGGATAAGGAATGAAATTGAAAAAAAAACATCTTTTATACTCAAATAGAAAAAAATTAAATGACTAAGTCAATTTTTACTTCAAATTAAACCTAATTACGGTGACGGTACAGTATTTTTCAATGGACGTGTGAACTCTTCATTTGAAAATCTAAAGCAATATATACTCTATGCCCTGAAGGATAAAGCCGACATTGCAATGCAATAAATAGGAAGAGCACTTACAGCCGACGCGTCGTTTTATTATGCTTTTAGGGATTCTGGTTTGGATTTTTTTTATCCATTTCAAAATTTTTGTAGGAAAAAGCCTTTTTTTATCCGTTTTTGTATCTATGTACCTCTAGAACATGGCGGGGTAGGCAGTGAGGGCCTAGTAATACGAATAGTCTTTTTTCTGTTTTTAGCCTATTTTAGAAGCGTGTAGGGTGACAGAAGCTAAACCAGCACCTCGTTCATTCAACGTTGGGTTTATAAGATTTTTTTTATATATGCGTAACATGTAATAGTAGATTTTTTACCTCGAAACTGGGTATATATTGTAAACTAGGACCTACTCGCGGCTTCGCCCGCTTGTACCACACAATTTCTTTTTAACATGCATTCTCCTATTGTGTAATATTATATCTCTTTTTACCATACAACCTCTTTTGTGATTTCTCCACAAGGAGTTTGGCGAAGTGATTTCTGGTCAACTTCCTCGGTGGAAAAGCTATAATAAAAAAAGAACAGAACAAAATATCTTCTATTATATGGTATTTGACTTCATAATTTATCCAATTTTAATTATCTCAAAACAGACAACAAAGTGATCTTTCATTCCTTGGCTTTATATATCCAACCCTCCTATAATCTACTAGTTAAGAAAAAATAATTTTCAATTTACTTGATATTAAAAAATATATGTACCTACTGTCTATAGATATGTTTTCCTTATTTCTAAAATATATTTTTCTTCGTACTAGAAGAGATTTGCACAAGAATAGAATAGAGCAAAATAACTATAAACATATGTAAATTGCCAAGTCAACGTATCCGACCTAAATCCCACTTTGAAAATTGCATATTTCATAATGCATAATAAGACTTAATATGTTTCGCCCAATATTAGTACTTATTTCATGGAGATAAAGGTTAGAATAGCAAAAAGGTATTTAGTATAGGATGTTTTCACGTTACTCAATGGCGCTTTGAACCTGAGCTTTTCAAGTATAGAAGTTCAAGGGCCTTTTTAATTGTGAATAATATGTATTTGTTTTACTTTTGAATATATAAATAAATTGTGTTGGTTTTGCAAATTATTTGTTTCTAAGTTTTTTTTAAATTCCTTCTTTATTTCGCATAGGCAGAGGTAATCTAGAACTAGTGATATGACACTTGGTTCCCCACGCACAGCTTAATATATGTGAGATTTGATACGTGATAATTAAATGTAGAGAAACTTGAAACTCTATTATGTCTCCATTTCGTCACTCTGGTGTGGAGACAAAAAGCCCGGTGTTGAGTTCCGCCACTCAACACGTAATACCTCCAGAATTCGGCGAAAAGCGGAGAATGGAGTTTTTTTAGATAAATATAAAAATATTTTTAAGAATTTTAAACTGTTATTCCACACTTAGGACGAAAAAATACTTTCTGGAAAACGCATAAAAATTTATTCAATCCCGTTGCGTTCAAAGTGGGGTGTGTCTTAACACTAGGTTCCCTCTGCCTACCCTGATGTATGCGGGATAAATCTTGAAGCTAATTATTTGATTTATTTTATTTTAAGAATAATAATAGTTTCTACCATTAAACTGCGAAATAAGTAAGAATTGTATACCTTATGCTGTATGCCCCAGGGTAGAAAAAGAGCGAAGAAATGAAAATATTCATTAATATGTCGGCGGAAAGTGGGAAACGGAGTGAGTTAACACTAGGTTCCCTCTGCCTACCCTCTATATACGGGATATAGTGGAAAACTAAAAAAAATATATATCATAAAAAAAAGAAATCCTTACTTAAAATTGAATTCACAACCACTGTAAACAGTTGTTACTATTGAGCTACAAGACCGTCAACGGTCCGTTAACATATTTAACATAATGTATAGCATCAGATAATAAAAATTTGTAATTTTATCTTCAGATGAGAAAAACTCACATTTTATGGTTCTATGAATTATGGAAACATTGTGTTGTTTTACATTTTAAGTGCGAAAAGTACTATTTAAAGACAAGAAATAGATTACATTTATATATTAATAAATTTTAATTTTCTTAAATTAAATATAGGAATGTTTATTGTTATTATTGTAGGTACAAAACAATCATTAAAATGAAGTTTTGGTATGTTAGTACTTTAAAATATGTTTACTTACTGAAATGGGTTAGAATTGGTAAACTAAGTGTCTGTTTGTATGTTAACACTAAGATCCCGGGAACCTATTGTTTTTTAATGAGATTAGGTTATTTTTTAAAAGTAATTTAATAAAATTAAGGTTTAGGATTTAATATAATTTACCCTATATGCTGTTCCCGTAAAAGGCTTCCAGCCTGTATAAACTCACGAAACTTGTGAACTTAAATACACCATAATACTTAAATAATACAAAATCAGACTAACATATACCTACACAATGTTAAATTAATTAACAACTTTTTTTGAAGTCGATCAAAAAAATATGGTCCTATTAGTCACCAGCACGCCTGAGCGGGGGCGGCGAGTAATTAATGAAGTAATAAATCGATACATCACTTTTTCACTGTCATACATTTATATGACTCTAACAGCAATAAAAATACCAATCGTCTTCACGGTATATCGATTTAATTTATTGATGATCGAATATATAACATTGTTATGTTTCAGCTCTATGATATTGTTTAAACTCTATGAAACATGGTAGGCAGTGGCCTAGTGATAAAACACTCCGCTCCCGAATTTCCGCCATATTCTAGAAGCACTTCGTGTTGAGTGGCGGAACTCTACATCGCGCTTTTGTCTCGATATCAGATCAAAAAATTAAAATGCCTAATATTTCATTTCCTGGAGTGGGAATCGAACCCACAACCTGTCGCGTTTACAGTCAAACGCTTGTTCCCCTGCGCCGCGACTGGTCTGAATTGTTATATTTGAAAGTGTTATTTGCTTGGAAATAAGAACGTTATTTTTTTTGCTTCACGCTTTATCCCGTTTATAGCAGGATAGGGAATTAGAAAATAGTATTAGGACTCCTTTCACCACTTTCCTCCCGATTTTGAAAGATCGCGTTTTGAGTGGTACAACTCTATGCGTAGAAATAACTAAAAAACAAACCATAACCCGATGATCCCACGGTAAAATATCGAAAGTGAACATCGCAAATGAATTTTTTAAACTATTAAGAAGTGCAGTCTTAATGTCTTTTTTTTTTAAATTAAAAAATGCTATATATGCGTGTTTTAAAGGTAAATGTAATCGAAAAACTTTTTCTATTAGTTCAATACAGCAATTATAAGAAATTTGCAATTTTTCTCTTTCGAAGTTTAACACCGAACTATAACGAGAACAGATTGTCCCACCATACTACGATGGCTTATATAAACGTACTATTTCCCAAAGATAAAAAATATCAACGCTGCGCCTTAACTTTTTTACTGGTGAAATTAACTCATTAATGAAATTAACTCATTCCTCCATGTAGGAATCGAACCCACATCCTCGTCGACGGTCTTACATGCTACATTAAACATTCAAAAATTACAACTGAACCATAAGAATGTAACACAAAAAGCTGTTCTCTACTGAAAACAAAAGCAATAAAAGTTGTAACATGCGATGCGGTCACGATGCGTCACTCAGAATAGCTGTATGCGGTCACAGGACAGTACTAAATGAGTTATATACACAAATATAATACAACTGTATTTAGTCATAGGTTTGGTTCCTGTTTGGGTATTTTTTGTAGAAACACGGGCGACGAGAGATACTATGTTATAAATTATTTTTCAATAAAAACCTACAAATAATAATTAATAGTAAATATATTAAATATATAACAATTATATCTTTTAAACTATGCAATGGTTGTGGGCTTGATTCCCTTGTTTTAAAGTGAATTAATTAAATTTTCTCGCTGTGATAACAATACATAAAATATTTAATTTCCTCGAATGGGAATCGTACGCACAGCCTGTCGCGTTTACAGCCGCACGCTTGTGCTCTGCGCCTTGATAGGGCCTCCACGGAAATTGAGGAACAAAATGTTTCTATGCAAAATTAAAAAATAAAATTAAATTAAATTAGCTTCACGCTGTATCCCGCATACAGCAGGGTAGGCAAAGCGAACCTAGTGTTAAGACGCTCGATTCCCCGCGCTTTGCCTCGACACCAGAGCGAAAGAATGAAAATATATATGTAAATAAATATTTCATTTCTTCGAGTAGGGATCGAACCCACAACCAGTCGATTTTACAGCCACACTTTGCGCCCCTGCGCCACGACCGGCCGGGTATTAAGAATACAAATAATCTTGAAATTGAATGGATATTTAAAATTATATACGTTTCCCATCACTTAGTGTTAAGCTATGTCTTTCTAACCACTTCTATATTTGCGTTACAAAGCTTCGTCAACTTCTAAATACGCTAATAGTCGCCATTTCGCAATTTACAAGCCCTTTGTTCGGTGACCACAGACCGCTAGGTCGAGCTCGAGGTGTTGTAGACCACAGCGTATGCGGTCAAGGAACATTTATGATGCGTTTTATTTGTCATAAGCATGAGACGCAACGGTTGCAAGTTCGATTTCCCATTCGATGCAATGAAAACGAGGCCATTAGATGTCTCGAGAATTGGGCGTAAAGTAAGAAACGGAATGTCACTAGGACTTTAGTGGATCACTAGGTTCACTTTGAATGCCCTGCAGTATACGGGATACAATGTCAAATAAAAAATAAAAATGATGTATGTAGCGGGATTTAAATCTTAAAACGACACGTCCAAAACCTCGATTCGATTATTGTATAAAATTACATTCGCTATTTTCATCTAAATAAAGTTATTATAACATAAATCAGTAATAATAGTAAATATATGAAAAATTAATTAATATATGAAAAACAAGTTTTACATGCGGCTTCACCCACCTGGCCAAGTTATTTTTTTTAGCTTCACGCTGTATTCCGCACGTAGCACGGTAGGCAGAGGAATGCTGGGAACCTAATGTTAAGACACTCGGTTCCCATTAGAATACTTTGGTTGCACCCTTTCCGCTGAATTCTGGAGGCATTGCGTGTCGAATGGTGGTACTTAACGCCGCGCTTCGCCTAGTTACCAGAGCGAGAAAATGGAAATATAAAATGATTAATTTCCTCGAATGGGAATCGAACCCACAGCCCTTCGCGTTGAAAGTCGCACGCTTGTGCCCCTGCGCCACATCATCATGGTCTCAAGTTTAAATAACGAAGTATTTTCCATCACGTTCTTGGAAGCTCTTCCGTATGCAGGTTGTAGCTTCTAACTAAGCAAAAACAATTTTTCAAATCGAACCAAAAGTTCCTGAGATAAGAGCGTTCAACCAAATAAAGTCTTCAACTTTAAAATATTACAATACACACTTAAGTAATAATAAAAACATCTAAAACACATAAAAAAAAAGAGAAATCACTCCAAACATTTAGATCAATATTGAACTAAATTAAACATTTAACTATTTGTTTTTATTTACCATAGGTATCGTCAAAGTTCGCCGTCGCCCTACCTAGAAACAGAAAGAGAGTCGTAAAGCATATTACAACTAAAATTATCAATTTCATTGGAAAATATCGTTAAAATATAATATAAACTGTTTAAAATTATATTATTGTACATAAAATATAATATGAATCACATTTCTAATTAACTTAAGCGTATAATAAAATTTTAATGTCATTCTTGATATTAATTATTATTTCTTAAGTTAGATCCTTCTATCTTTCTTCTTAACTAGCTTACTTTATTATATTAAATTGAGACATCAAAAGGTCATCTTTAACGTTGTCATGGCAACGGGAGATGCCTAACTGCACGCAATGGTTATAGGTTCAAATTCAAATACCATTCGAAATATTTTTCACATTCTATCTCTGACGTTTTAGCGTTGCATGTAGATTAGCAAATGCGACACGCTATTTCTCGTACTATGAAAGTACTAGCTTGACACTAGATTCTCTCTGCGTGCGGGATAAAGCGTGATTATGCAGGTTAAGGCATGAGTCTAAAATATGTCTATATTTATCATTTTTCGATCAAATAAAAACATAAAATATTATAATTTTTTTACTTTACTTCAATGAAATCAACTTGAAATTATAACACGATTGTAAGTACTAGAGTTATCAAGATTGTATGCCATAGAAACTTGTTTAACAACCCTAATCGTGGATTCATATTTATAAAATAATAAAGTATAGGCACTTTCTGACGTACTGCTTGAGCTGTGTAGAACAAACTATACCTTTAGAGATGATATATATAAGAAAACTTATTTTTTGTTTAATAAATATATATGTTTTTTTTCCTTTTTTGTATTAGTTAATACTGGATTTACCAAAACAAATGAAATAAAAATACTATATTATAAGTTTATTATAATTTAAATTTGTATTATGTCACACTTTGAATGTAGATATCATTTTAATAGTATTTTTTGGCAATTTGATGATGGATATTATTGGGCACTTTAAAATTGATTTAATTTTTTTGGAGACCGCAGCTGCATACCGTCTTGACTAAAAACGCGACGGTTGTTGTATTGGTTCACACTGAAAGATATGGATTATTTTTTTCTCCTTGGTCTGTAGTGAGACAAAGCAGTATATTCCAATCAACAAATAATCTTTCGGAAGCTAGGATACAGTTTGAAGCTTGTCAGAGAGAAAATCAGAAGCAAAACGGAAATATTTCATAATAGAAACTGCCTAATAAAATTCTAATTTACAACCATTGCATATACAAATATGACAATTATATTAACTTTCATTTAAATATACTAATTCAATATAATTTTATATTAACATTACAGACCGATATTACATTCTCTATCAAAACGTTTTCAAATTAATAACAAAATATATTTTAAAAAATATATATATGAACTACTCGATGCCATTTCTACTATTCAATAGTCGCGCGGTCTGACGCGGTCGTTGACTCCCCCCGCTGCATCGCAATACTAGAGGTACCTACGTTTGAGATCTTCAAACATTTCATATCTCAAGACTGAACTAAAGACGTTATTACTTGAGATGAATTGCTTCTTAAAGCTTATTTACTTTAAAAT
This sequence comes from Heliconius erato x Heliconius himera, assembly GCA_013421005.1. Lineage (NCBI taxonomy): Eukaryota > Metazoa > Arthropoda > Insecta > Lepidoptera > Nymphalidae > Heliconius > Heliconius erato x Heliconius himera. The sequence continues at coordinate 33,501 of JAATLQ010038535.1, read as the reverse complement.
AATTATATAGCGTGCTATATCCCGCATATAACAGGGTAGGGTAGAGGGAACCTAATGTTAAAACACACCGTTCCCCACTTTTTGCTCAATTTTCAATATGTTGTGTGTTGAGTGGCGCAGCGCTTTGTCTTGTAACTACTTCATTCCCCCAATGCGGGAATCGAATCTACATCTGTGGCGTTTACAGCAATGACGTTGTGCCACTGCGCCGCGACGGGGTCATCATATAATTATTTACTAGTTTATTTGCTTGATAATAGAGCAATTTAACATTTAGTGTTAAGATACTCCTTTCTCAATGTTCCTTGCAAATTCGGGTATTAATTAGGTACGAAACTCAACGCCGCACATGATTTCTATTTACCTTAACTATACATAGTTTATTAAAGCAAGTTTCTATATAAGCCATAAGGTTATATAGAGTATATTAATAAATATGATGTCGCTGACAGCACCATAGCCCAATTATGATGTGTTAAGACGCGATGAGCTTGGCTATGTTGAAAGATAAACTTTTACTCAGAAAGATTTTGATCTTTTCAGATTTAGGTATTACTAATATATGTAGATGAGACCAGTTGTGGTGCAGGGGCACAAAGTGTGACTGTTAAATCGACTGGTTGTGGGTTCGATCTCCACTCGAGGAAATGAAATATTTACTTACATTTTCATTTCTTCGCTCTGGTGTAGAGGCAAAGTGCGGCATTGAATTCCGCCACTCAACACGCAATGCCTTCAGAACTCGGCGGAAAGTAGGGAACGGTGTGTCTTTTACACTAAGCTCTCTCTGCCCACCCAGCTGTGTGCGGGATACAGCGTGAAGCTGATTTATTTTTTTACTAATATAGATTTCCAGATTATCACGCAATAACGCAATCGGTAGTCAGATATAAGACTAGGAAGAAGAAAAAGACTAAGAAACTAAGTTAAATGTGGGAAAAAATAGTTTTAATTGCTGTGTTTAGCTATAATGTTACATTTTCATTATCATATTATCGTAAAATTATATCGTATAGGTGTACGAGTATAACTTAATCATTAGGAGAGAGAGAGAGAGGAGAAAAGAGTGTCTTTACACCAAATTCTTGAATTCCCGATAGTAAGAACGATACAAAAAGCTTAAGTAGTAACGTTTCTTAATAATTTCATTAAAAAATATGTATTTTCACGCTGTATCTCACATATAGGCTAGGCAGAAGATGCCAAGACCCCACGCACTGCCCAATTATTAACAATTGACATGAGGAAATGTAAATAATTAATTAACTCGAGTGGTAATCGAACTTACAACAGTCACGTCTACAGTCAGATGCTGTTTCACTGCGCCACGACGGCCTCGACTATAAAATTACGATGTATTAATCTATACAAATCTATTAAATTAACGTTTTAATATTATAAAATACATGTAAATTTAAGTAAGAATATAATCTTAGCATTAACTGTAAGCCTAAGTTAGTATAACTGTATTTAAAGATGGCGCCCATTACAAGCGTAGATATGAGATGCGATACAAGATGTAGATAGTGTATTAATACGCGGGACTAGCGAAAGATGTCAGATAGACCGTTTCAAAGAGATTAGAGCTTTGATTAGCGTTGGGAATAGCAATTTGTTCTTTGTTGCTTACATTACTAAACCATAGTGAGGAAAATATCTGTTTTGTTATTTAAAAAAAAAGGTTTTTTGTAAATGTGATGACTTGTGGGTTCGATTCTGATTTGGGGAAATGTATTTATTTCGTTTCCTCGCTCTGGTAACAATACAAAACAAGGAGCTCAGATCCACTGCTTCACACACAATTTTTCTAAAATTATTAATAAATCTGCAGCTTAAAGCTAAAAAGAACTGGCCAAACGTAAGTCGGATTCGCATACCGAGGGTCCCGTTACAATTTCAGTATAGTATGCCAACGTAAAGTTGACAAACGTAAATTTGCGAATGTATTCATTCATTCTATATGAAATAAACTAAAATTATAAGTTTGTAATGATTTTTTTTTTCAATTAAATATCAATAAATTTTACACTTTGGATTTTTTCCTTTATTTGTATTGCAAGTTCTCATATTCATCATCTTCTTTACAAATTTCATAATTGTAAGTCTACGGGCAGTACTCTATACGTTTTGATGACGCGGCGAATTTCGTACAAAATGCAGTAATAACAATGCATAAGCGTTCGTATCTATTGATTGCATTGCCTTAGAAGCTTCATTTTTTCTGTACTCCAAGGGGCCGTTGTCTAGAACATTTGACATTAATTTCAGCTTAATATCTCTACGCGATGTCGAAAAAAAAGGGTCTTGACAGACGAACAGTCGGATATTGATATCGGTATCCTATAAGGGTGCCGTTTTTTCGTTTTGAGGTACAGAACCCTAAAAAGAAAGAAATATATATGTACGTAGGTATAAGAGAAGCTATCGTGGCGCAGGGGACAAATGTGCGACTGTTAACGTGACGCTTGTGGGTTCGATTCTCTCGGCGGAATTAAATATTTAACTTTTTCATTTCCTCGGTCTGGTAACCAGGTAAAGTACAGTGTTGAGATCCGCCACTCAACACTCAATGCCACAAGAATTCGGCGGAAAGTTGGGAATATAAGTGTCTTAGTGGGGAAAAAAGTAGCGTGAAGTAAATACAAAAATAGCACACAGAATGTACCTACATATTTTAGTACATAAAACTATGTATTGTTATATGCATCAATGCGGATATAGCATCGCAACACTGCATTTTACAACCTTGAGACTTGAATGAAAAACTTTTACATGTCCTCCACATACCGGATACTAAATAATTTGAGTCTGATAAGGAAAAAGATAAAAATTTAACTGTTTTTAATGACAACTAATTTACTCTTTCCTGTGACTTGGGCCGCGAAGATTTTAACAAAAATAAGTATGAATTCTTTCACTTTTGTTATCTTCACGTATCTCATTCTACATAGAAAACACGGTTTTTTATAATAAAACTATAATTAAGATATATCTTTTGGAATGATCTAATCTAATCTAAAGTATAAAAAGCTAATTAGTTATTTAATTTTGGCTTAATCTGGTTTAAAATATTCTAAAAATGTATGTCTTAACATTTATCTTGTTAGTTATAATTAACTAGATAACACTATTTTAGAGTTCTGTATGCTTACTACTGATATACGTATTACTTTGTTCCGTAAATTCGAAATATAAAATGACAAGAATATAAAATACGTATACTTTTTTTAAACAATACGTTGAACGTATGGTGTAGTGGTCAGAACGCGCAGCGCTTGGACGGCTTCCAAGAGGCGCGGGCTCAAATTCCGCTTTCTAAAATTATTCATATCTCTCTAAAAAGTATCTTTTATTCCCAAATGTGGATTAACGCTTTTAAATGCTCAAATTATAAATGTAGTGTTAGTAAATTAAATTGAATAAAAAAACGTGAGATATCCATGTATGGTTAATATAGAAACTACAGTATAATGATGCATACATTATTACTAACTTTTATTAGTAATGAATAATGTATATAGTAATTATCTTTAAAAGCTATTGTAGATATTGGCCATATATATATATAAAAATCATAATTACATTCATCGATTACATTTAAAAAAAACAGTCGCTTATTTTGTCCGTTGTCTTTTCACAACTCCGGAAGTACATATTTAAGTTGTAAAATTGCATCTTTTAGTAAAAACAAAAGCGAGTTAAAATCTTTTTTTCATTAAAATGGCAATCAGTGCTGGAACAATATTTAGTATATTAGTGAAAAGTAGATAATTATCGCTGTGTTCTCCTTATTCTAATTTATACGAAAGAAACATGTAGCTATCCATAACTTATGATAAAACTTTATGTTATATATAGCATAGCATTAAATGAAAACAATCCTAATCAAGGTCTAAGTGAAATATTAAAGCTATTTCACATATTTCAAGTTACTTTACTACAATCACTGATGTATAAATGTGATATCACAATTATTATGCCTAGTCTTGTAATTTACGTATACGCTAGCGTTTGTAGAGAACGTGTGGTAGTGCAGTTAAAAACTAGGCTAATGCGAAATGGTCGATAACTGTATATAATTAGTGGTTGCCATCTATGCAACGCTTCGAAAGTTTAATGGATTTTATAATTTAATGCGAGATGTAGCGAAATTAGACCTCTGTGGCTCAGTGATTGGTTAAGGTAGTTGGGGGTTCAGAGGAGGATTGTTTATACTGCTATACTAATATTATGGTACTGAAGAGTTTGTTCGGTTGAACGCGCTATTCTTGAGAATTGCTGGTTCGAATCGAAACATTATTTTTTTGTCGGATGGTCTACTTATTGAAAAAAGGTATATATGTATATAGGTATATTACATTGCGTCATGTGTGGCGATGTAAATCACTATACTTGAGGTCTTGAGTTAACTTCGGACACTTAGAATGTGTCATGTGTCATACAAAATTCGGAATAATTTTCTTTTGACCACGCAGGCAAAGGCAAAATTTGTAAGTAGTTAATATTTATAAAAAATCATGATCGCTCTAGGTGTCTAGTTAGGCGAAATGCGGTGTTTAACACCACAATTTAAAGAGCGATGTTTCGGATTTATTGGGTACTGACGCTTAAGCTTAAGCTTATTGTGACATTTTTGTCAAGTTCTACAAAAATTTTACATTAATGCTTCTGTATGTGTTATTCTGATATGTAAGCAATATTACTGTAAAATTTCATGTAAATTCGTTAAGTAGTTTTTTATTAGAAAGTGGAGAAAACATCCATCCTCACAAACTTTTACATTTAGAATACATATAAGTAGGATGATCAAAATGCTAGTTCTTGAGATTTAGCGCCTTCAACCAAACGAACTCGCTTTTTTAACATAGCTAGATATACATTTTATGTTTAAAAATCTATATCTTATATTCTCTAGATATAGATTTTTAAACATAAATACATTCAATTTAGTCCGCTTCAAAAACATAACGACAACAGAGTCATCATTTCTAAACAATTTTGACAACACAAGTGAGTGAACCCTACGCGTGTTCAATTGCCGTGGCTGATTGTTGCATGCCCCATGCATTACTTGATTGCGTTCAATTTAAACTTTAATACATACCACTTAAAGTTCAAAATCCCATGAAAATTAAACTGCATAATGTGACAAACCCACAATTTTTAAATGCAGTCAGGATGCGCTCTAAGCCTTGTTAGTAAGGTTTGTTTTGTATTGATTTGATGGTACAGTAAATATCTTTAAAGGAATATTCTTGGTGCCCCCGAAACCGCATTTTAATTGATAAAAACGGGGGGTTTAGCTATAAATACCTACACTTACTTAGCAATGAGGGACCATTGAAATAGCTTTATACACGAAAGAGCTGTCAGTTAGCAGAAAACTGAGTGTTGACGTTTTTGTCGAGCGAGTAAGGGTTATGTGACGTTGATGCTCTTTTTTTTTAATTTGTTTTTTTTTTATGTTATGATAGGCGTAAGGCGTTGGTTACACGGTTGGAGTGATAAATATATCGATTTTTTTATTTGTAGTTTTTTATATTTTATAAATTTTACACTGTATTTAACTTTCATTCATTTAGGCATAAGAACGTAATATAAAATCATTGCATATTTTATTTATCGCCCAATTTCCGAGACATAGCATTTTAAGTGGAGAAACTTAACATCTTCTTTTTCTTTATTTTAATAAAACAGTTTATTTATTCAAGTAGGAATCGAGCCAGTCCGATGCTGTGCCGCGTCACGACGCGACCGCCTCATTTTTATTTATTTACTGTTTTTTAAATTTATAAAGTGCTATTAAGTAGCATATTGTTTTATATTTTGAATTTAAATTTAGCTAAACTAGCTGGCACGCCATATTCATAGCAGATTATGAAAACAGTCATTTTAAATTGAAATAAAGTAATATATATTAATCGACTTATTTCATAATTACAATAAATTATCCCTAACAAATATAACCACGTATTTACTACATCTTCCCTTTATATATATTACCAACTTTATAATAAATTTTTATTTTTAACTACACAAAAATTTATCTTTCCTCACTAACTTCTCCAAGCTTATTACGTATGCTAGTATACCGGGTACCGGGTAACCGGTATACAACGAGTATTGCTAACCTTGACTACAGTGCGCTATATAGAGTATGACTTACGAGTTGCGCTTGCGCATGCCAGGCCTTGTATGGAATAGACTTGATGTTATATATTTAGACCCGATGGTTTTGTGTTCGAGTCTTATGCGGGGGGGATGATGATATTTATTTTTTTAGCTTCATGTTTAAAGGAGACATTGTAAGGTGTTGGATTTCGCTACTCAACACGAAATGTCTTGAAGTTGGACGAAAAGTGGAATTGAAGATTTTTAACAATACGTTCGCTCTGCCTGGTGGTGTAATTCTGAATGAATTAGATAAGTAGTTTAATTTATACTGAAATTTCGTATAAAAATTTAAAAACGGAATACAAAATTAGGACATCAAGGCTTAAAATTCGTCCTAGTTAACCAAATAAATTATTATTATTGTATCTCTGTGTTTATTATTATTGTGTGTTTATTGTATCTCAAATACAGTTGTTCTGTTGTTCTGATAATATTGTTTTAATTTTGAATGTTGTAAATAGCAATGTAGACAAAGGGAACCTCGTGTAATGACACTTTGTTCCTCACACTTTTCCAATTTTTTAAAAACATTTTGTGTTTTTTTTTTGTGGCAATATTTTTCAGTCTGCTTCAAAAAAGTGTGGCACATTTATAAGTCACCAATAAAATGATTAAAGATTATGATTTATTTTAATAAATATATAAATAAACGTTAAGTTGAGTTAAGAAGTTGAGTTAAGGAATTTTACCCAAATTTGTGTCGCTGGGGAGGATACTATCAATACTATTTTTAACAGTTTATGTCTATAATATATTCTAATAAAGTTAATATTAAACTTATTAATAATATTGTTTTTTTGTTTGTCGGGTTTCTCTTAAATTTAAATTACAAATTATAACGTTGAAACATGAACCCGTATCCTCCGTCAAACATTAAACGTGTTATGAATAAACTATGAACAACTTTACTCCAAGACTTATGCAAAGATTAGGCAATTATGGTATTAATAAACTAGAAGTAAGGACATAGTTAACTAAACAAAATTTTCAATACAAGGTCCAATACAAGTTCCATACAAACAAATTCCATACAAACAAAAGCCAATACTACCAACTTACACACAATAATGAAATACACACAAGTGGTGGTATGAATGGATCGCGTGTAAAACTGCCGAGTCGCGTTGCGGGCTGTGGCGACAGTGACCTTGCCTTCCCATCGGCACCGCACGCAAATTATTGAACCGCTGGTGTGCATTTCCGGTTCCCCTTTTTGTCATCTTCAATTTTACTCTTTTTCTTTTAATTTCATACTGCCTCCCGGATATAGCAGGCAGGGAAGGAGTGTTAAGACACTCAGTTTCCCATTTTTTGTTGGTACTATTTGGCGAAAATAAAGGCCGTGTTTTAATTTGTTTTTATAGAGTTAGTTAGTAAATATTCAATAATAAGTAATTAATTTTGTTTGTGGGAATCGAACGCACAACCGTCGCGTTTCCAGTCACACTTTGTGCCACTGCGCAACAAAGCGGGGCGATATCGAGCAAACTTGTTTTATTAACCTCAAGTCAACCAGTTAGACAATCTGTCAAACAAAGTTTCAAAATAATATCTACATACATTACTGTACACAGAAACCTATACAGTACGATTTTAAAAAAGTAAGTGAATCGAGCACTGAAAAGGTTAAAAAATTTAAGGACTGTTAAGTACGCAGCAAAATGATTTTGAAGTGGAACTGTAGGGGTCGCGACTCTAGACACCCCTCGCCTCTAGAGACGTTTAGTTTAATTAAATACATTTTTGACATTACTGCTGCTTAAGGATTTTTTTTTATTTTTATTTTATTTTATATTAATATTTTTTAATAAAATAATTAAAAAAACAAAGTTAAAACAAGCTCTTAACTTATTTTTAATATTTGTTTTTTATGAATTTTCAAAATTCTATTTATAAGTTTTTTTTATATACTTGAAAATTACTGAATGTAGCAACATTTGAATTTGATTGGAGTTTCTTATTATAAAGGTTATATGATATATAAATTAATATAATTTATATATCAAAGACATACCTCCAAAATCGGGATCGAACCCTCAAAGATCCACCATCACTTTTACACTCAGGAAAGCGCTCTCCATGCGTTTCGTTGGCAATTCAGTACATAATTAAATAAATAGCTTAATTTCATAATGCTTAGCAGGTATGCCCAAGAACATTTAACCATTACCGGAACTTGCAGATTAAAAAATTAAACAAAAAAATAAGATTTTTAATTTTTTTAAGTAGTTATTTTCATTTTTTTAAATTTTAAACATTTTGTTTAAATTACTCTTAAACTAACATAGTTGACACGATCGGGACAAAGTTAAAAGTTTCTTTTTGAACAGGCAGTGGTTGTGTGTTCGATGTTCATATGAAAAAAAAATTAAAGGGCAATTATAATTTCCATGTATGACAAAGTGCGGCGTTAGAATCCGCCATATAATACGCAATGTAAATCTAAAATATAAATGAGTTACGCCGACCACAACGTAACATTTAAATTTTTTTTCCTACTTCGTCAAGTAAAAAGTGCATATTCTTATTAAGATTAAAGGCAAGAGCTATAATTAAAGAGCATAATTTTAAAACTTAGCCTAAGGCTTTCCAGCTCCTTGGACTCGAGTCGTGGGAATGAGAGACTATTTATATAAATGACTAACTTTTACCTACGACTTCCCCCCCGTGGTTTAATGGAAAGAGAAAGAAAGTTGGAACTTTTTTTTACTGTGGTACATCGATTCAAATAACGAGAAATAATATGGCCTTCCTTGATAAGCTATCTAACAGAAAATAAAACATTTTTTCAATTCGACCAGTTCCTGAGATTAGTACGTTCAAGCAAACAAACTCTTCAACTTTTTTTAGCATAGATTTTGCACTGTACAGAGTAAATACGGAGAAAGTGATAAGTTACTGTTATAATTGGAGAAGATTCTCCACTCTTCACCAAACGCTGCAACTGCAACAGGGCTATCAGAAATTTAAATTCACAGTCAATCTGTATTATCGTGTCGCAGTGGATTTGTATATAGATTCTGACTGTACTCTTAATGGTTATAGGTTCGATTAGAACTCGGTGGTATGGTATGTATATTTAAATTATTTTAATTTCCCCACTTTAGTAAAACAGTGCGATGGCTTCGAGCTTCAGTTCCGCCACTCAACTGGCATTTGGGCGAAAAGAATAAAACGGAGAGTCTTTACACTATTGTCTTCTTTCTATATGTGCTGTTTAAATTTCAGAACATAATTTTACAAAATAAGCTTTAGCTATAAATAAGTCCGTAATGGCATCAAAAACATGACAAAAAGCGAAATCATTACTATTTACCTCAAATTGCCTGTTTATACCATTCACGATGTCAATTTAGTCATTTACGTTACTTTGTATGTACGTTGTGGCGCAGATGGGTAATGGATGGCTGAACACGATAGTTGTGGATTCAATTTACATAGAATATGTGCTATGAGAAGTGGGTTTTAAAAATTCTGTATGAAAAGTCACTATCATCTATACGGATAAAGTTTTACTTCGATTATCACGCTGTATACCGCATACAGCAGGGAACGTTGATGGAACCTAGTGTAAGACATACCGTTCCCCACGTACAACCTAATTTTCAAAGTGTTGAATGGCGAAACTTAACGCGATGCATTGTATTCTTACCAGAACAAAAAAATGGATATCATTGATTCCCACGGCTCTAAATCAAAGAACCTACAACCGACGCTTACAGTCAGGTGCTGTACCACGACGGCCTGTAGCATAATATGTACAGTTAGTTAGTTGCAAGATAGATTAATTTTTTTTACAAATATTTCTTTCAACACTTCTTCGAATATCACGCTCTACCGATGTAGAGATGAAGCAACTCTTAAAGTCAATCAAGCCTATCGAATAGAAATTAAAATGTTTTAATTTTTTTTATTCGTGCATCTCGGAGTAGCAGAGAACTGAGTGAACGATCACTATTTTTTATTTTTTAATAATTTTAAATATACCCAATTCAATCCCACGAATGAGATCGAATCCACAACCAATTAATTACATTTAAAAATTATCTGCTCTAAATTTTATATTATTTATTAGAGCAAAATATATATTTCACGTTTCACTGTCAAGTTTCATTATTAATTGTACAAGTAACAAATAAGCAGTGAAGATCTTCCTTCACAAGAATTAAATTTAATTTGATATAAATTTTATAGTTACATTAATACCTAGCCTTTTTAGAATTTAAAGATTTAAAAAAGCTTCCAGCCCACCCCATTTCCACAGATGTCTTAATCTACGTAGTTTTCAGAACCTTACTACAGATTTAGAAAAATATATAAGATTCAACTATACGCAGTTACCGTAGCTAAAGATATTTTCAAGATTTTTGTGCATTTTGAATAAAATAAAATGCGTAAAAATCGTGATATTCATAGATCTTAATAAGTAACACATATTCATACAAAAACCGTTTTGATGGAAGCTTTTTTAAAATATAATTATATTTTAAAAAAGCTTCCATTATTCCCCTAAATAAGAAACGAAACAAAGCCTGCATTACGATGACCTCGAAAAGTAACGTAGTAAAGTATTTTATATATAAATGTCTAAGTAAAATGTATAATTTTCTTAGATAGCGCTCTTTGACAGCCTACAATCTAGAAGTAGTGTCCTACAATCTAGACTCTAGAGAATACTTGAAATTTACAAGTTGAAACTTCTGTCATTCAGAAGAGATAAGGATAGACATTTAAATTCTACTTTCGTATATTTTTTTTTCACACCTTAATCCAGAGGGGTCGCCAGAGACAGCGGAGCTTCAGACTCTATGGTCTCTGCATACCTCAATCGACTCCTCCACTGACAACAAACCGCAAATAGGCAAAAATATACACTTCTTATGCCGGAGCTTCTCTTGATTTTTACGTGACCTTCCTTCGGTGTCATCGATACTGTGCTCACGAAGGCCTACCTAGGTCTTTCCTCTGCCTCTCTTAGCATTCCATCTTGCTTCATAAATATTTTTACATTCTTCCCCCACTTATTTGTGCCTAACAACGATGAATATGGGTTTGTAAACAAAACACGGCGTTAAATTCCGCTACTTGATTGATCCGATAACAAGTTGAAAAAGAAAGAGTGTTGTTACGCATAGATATTACTATGTGTTTCTATTCTACCCGCAAAATGTGGGATAAACGTGAGAATAAAAAAAAACATTTAATGGACAGGACATAATAACTGTATAGTAGGTATGTTGCGGAGGAAATAGCACTTTTAAAAAAAGACGTAGACGTCGCGTCGCCTCCATTGATCCAACTTTTTATAGTTTGTAACCTGTACTAGTACCGACACAGGTACGTATCTGTATATGTACATAGTACCTCATGTCGGTATCCTTAGGATTCTGAGAAAAGTAATATTTTTAGCGTTCCGCAGCGGAATGACAGAATAATTATGGATTCGTCATGCTTGTCTGTCTGTCCGTATGTCATATTATATTTATTTGTTACATTAGGACCGTCTGTCTGTCTGTCAACAACGTGGCGTTGAGATTCGAAATTTAAAACGAAATATCTTAAATTCAGGCGGGAAATTGAGAACTGAGTGTTTTGACACTAGGTTCCTTCTGGGGAACTGAATGGAAACTGGGGAGGCCCCAGCTATTTGTGGAATATGTCGTAAAGCTACAAAAATATAGGTGTTTACCAGATATTTACTAATAGATATAAATATATCTATAAATAAATATATACACGACCACACTTGGATCCGATCCCTATAAAGATACGCGATATTATCTATGTTATACTATTATTTTCCTAAATGACCCATTGTAGGGAAATTGTTGGGTGTTGTTCTTGATATTATATCTATTTCACAGCTGCTTTCTGTATATGGAACGGCAATTTTTTTATTTATTTTTTTAATTTGCAGTGTTTTATCTCTGCTTTATCTATTTTTTTAATTAGGGAATGATGAACGGAAAAATTTAATCAATTTTCATAATTTTGCGACTTAAATAATAACTTACTTAGGAGGATAATGTGTATCTAAGAAAGTTTAAATGTATTTTGGCAAAACAACGTCATTACTTGAAAAAAAGAAGACAAACTCAAGTTTTTGACAACTTAAAAGGACAAAATTATGTATACACATTCCGTCTCTTTCTCACACAACGTCACTAGTGAATGACGTCATTTGTTCCTAGCACTCTTATCTTATCAGCGATATTAAAGCTCTATCACTTCATTACTATTGTAGCATTTAATGAATTTCTTTTATTATTATAGATTAGTCCTCGACCCCAATTTTGTAGGCTTTCTAAGCCGTAAAATGGAAAATATATTTTTTTCCGTTTCCGTAGAAATTTCAAACAAATTTAAAACGAAAATTCTCGCACAGTATAGACCTTTTATCTCTGCATTGTCTTTCTGTCACTCATGAACTGAACGGAGAGAAAAAAAATATATGAATATATCTTTTACATTCTTCAATTTAAAATTTTAGGACCTATTGGGTGGCGATCCCTTTTACGGTTATCGAAGTGAGATCTTTATGGAAATAGGGTGAAGCGATCGACATGAATGTGTAAGGCCGCCCGCCAATGAAGAAACTGAAACTGGTTCAAAATATATAAAATCTTGTTTATCTAGCTATTTGTAGTTATATAAAAGTGTTTTACTTGTGTGTTAAGTGTTATATTTTATTATCTTTACACGGTGGCTGTGAGTTCTATTTATCAATTACATTTTTAACAACGACAGTGTTTTGAGTGAATTATTATTATGAAAATATACATTTAAATAAACATTTCATTTTCTCGAGTGGGGATCGAACCCACGTTGCGTTCACATTCACACACTTGTATCCCTGCGCCACGACTGGCTTCATATTCCCTATATACCCTCTATTTAACGAAACATTATGTATTGAGTGGCGGAACTGAATGCCGTGCTTAGTCGTCATACCAGAGCAAGGAAGTGAAAAAAAATGCGTTCCCCGAGGAGGAATCGAGTCACAACCGTCGCGTTTACAGTCCCTGTCGCACTGCGCATCAAGGTGGTTTCCAAGGTGTTTTATAACATTAGTAATTTTTCATTTACAGTTTGCGGTATGTATGTACGTACGCACGTTGTAAAAACTAATATTTTTCAATTACTATATATAGATAAGTTAAAATAGTATATTTTTAACATTTTTAAAGAGTTATTACAGACTTAGGAAAGAAAAACAAGTAAAAAAGTATAGTTAATTGTATTTTACGTCCGGCCAGAGCTAGTGCAAGCGCTTGGTTTGTATAATATGTACAGAAAAGAATTTCAACTATTCATTTTTATGTTTCAAATTACAATCCACATATGTAACATTTACTTTATAGGACACAAAGAATGCTATAGAATATAAATAAAAATAAATAAAAAAATATAAAGCCTTATACAGACGATTATAAAATACACACCGTTTCATAAAAGGACCAGGCGACCTCAAAGTTCCAACACTATTGAATCGCCGACTTGACTTTTATTTCATTTATTTCAAAATAAGTTCACGAGAAATGGTTAGATGTACCTACCTAACAAATTTAATAACAGACCGCTGTATCGGTGGTATCAGACGCTATCTCGCAACGGATATTGCGTTATAGAAAAATAGCACTTTTATAATTTTATATATTTCCACGCGACGGTCGTTCGTTACTTCAAAGTAACTATGTTGTTAGAGAATTTGTAACGTAGTGTAGGTATGAAAGTGACCTAACTCCAAAACTTGAAATTTGTAGGTAATTTGTACTAATATTAAAAAGCTATGATTTTTTTTAGATTAATGGCTAATCTCAGTAACTACAGGTTCGAAATAATAAAAATATTTTTGTGTTGCATCTATCGATAAAGGTTATATTTACATCGAATTAATTACATCAATGTAACAGTTAGAGTTATGTACTTTAGGCACTTAAAATGTTATGTTTCATATATAACTCTTAATTAATTTTGCTAGACCACGGTGGCGAAGCCCCAAGAAAAAAACTAATAAACATAGAATAGGTTAACGTTCAGTTTTTAGCAAAATTTGAAATTTTAAGTTAATATAACTTAAAATTTCAACTTACAAGTACTTTACCGGTGCGGTATGTTATAAAAATTTTAACTATATCAATATCTTACATTTTCTTTGACAAATTCACACTTTATCCACATCCTTTAGGACAGATAATGAGAATCTAGTAATTATGTCTTAGCTGAGCTGAGCTGAGGATACAAAAACAATTTAAACATTTTCCGGAATCGAATCCACTACAATCAGGTTAGAATCCTTTGTAAATAGTAATTTATATATATATATATATTAAACTAACGTTAAAATGTATGGTAAGAGTAAATGAGCAGAAAGCGAATCGTTGGAGCTATAAGGTTTCATTGCGAGCATAATTTAATTTCCATTGTTTCCAATGTAATGTAGAATTGTGTTTCTATTTGAGTTGTAGAACTGAGGAATTTTAAATAATTGTTTACTTTCACGCTATATCCCGCATACAGTATGGTAGGCAGAGTGTTAAGAAACTCCGTTCCCGCACTGCCTTATTTAAAAATATTATTATATATGTATGAATATGTAGCCCTTAAAATTCCCGATTTTTCTTGTCTTGTCTCCAAAGGAATTTCAAGAAATCCACTCATGGTGCTCTCCTACACTCCCCACGCAACCTACTTGGTAATTTAGAGCGTTCTACGCCGCTTAAATTTTAATATTACATCGTTTAATAACGTAAGAATTTTATATATAACTAAAGACCCGTTCGCGGCTTCGCCCACTTGAACTACATAATTATTTATTTACTAATCTGCATTTTTTTCGTTTTTTAATAAAAACGACACTTAAACCTATTTATATTCAATATATTAAAGAGTAAAGTTTCAGCCAATACAAAAAAAGCTGTTATTCATAGCAATGTTTGTCGAACAATAATTTTTAAAATACTATAACTTTTTCATTTATAAATGTATCTAAATATAATAAACACTAAATATTAAAAGACAGTAGTAAAAGCTGCAATTAAATAAGTTAATCCGTTTCCTTCGTCCTTTGAAATTACCATGAACAAACGCACACACAAAACGACATAAAAATTAAAAAAAAAAAATGTTTTTGCTTTTATTATGTTATTAAATACCACCAATAACATATACAGACACCGATCCACTACGATCCTATTATACATATATATATAGATAGATAGATATAGATAAACAGACAACAAGGACCTCTATAAGGTTCTACAAACATTCATCCCAAATATAGTAGAGTCGCCCCACATTTCACAGTCTTATGTTTTGAATTATAATCAACAGCTGATCGCGCGACGTTGCCGTTCCGAGTAGAGGCGATCGACCGGCCCCCCTCGCCCCCTCCCCCGCCCCGCGGCGCATTCTACTTGAGTAATGTAGCGCTCTGAAATACTACGGGCTTACCCTTTGTTGATTTGAGAGTTTTTTTTTGCTTCTAAATCTTAAATCTAATACGATTGATAGGTTGATGTGGATTTTTGGGTCTAGATTTTAGGTTTTTTTAGTTGGAATAGATGTAGCTAATTAGATATTTGAATTAAATAACTAGACGTACCTAGAGAACTAGATTTAGGCAGATTTTAATAGATCTAACTAACCTAGATTTTGTATCTTATTTTAGATAAACCTATAGATTTTAGTAAAAAAATATATTTGAGTAATTTAATGCTCTCAAATGCTACGGGCTTACTACTCTTTGTTGATTTGTGAGTTCTTTTAAAAGTATTAGATTGATAGGTTGATGTGGATTTTTGGGTCTAGATTTTAGTTTTTTTTTTTTGTTTTGATATGTGAGAAGAGAATAAAATAGACTTTACATGTGAATCAACCTAACTAACCTAACCTAAATATATAACGTAACTAACCTAATCTAAATATGTATGTTCAAAGTTAGTTTTCCTTTAAAAAGTATTAAAAAGATGGAAAATGTATTAGATTGAGAGATTAAATTCAATTTATTTATTTGAGTCTAGATTTTAGGTTTTAGTTGGAAGAGTTTAAAGGAAGAATAAGCCATTATAGAAATTTAAAATTATAGATTTCAAGTGACTTTTTTCCAATTTTTAATCAAATAGTTCGATTTTATAGTCTTATTAATAATAATAACTTATTATCATAACAGCTTATTTCAATCATAAAATTATCGCGTATCTATTAAAAACTTTATAATTTAACAACTAGGTCACTATTCCGAGGCCGTCGTGGAGCAATGGGACAGCGTTTGATTGTAAACGCGGCGGTCGTGACTTCGATTTCCACTTGATGGAACTCAATGAACAATTACATTTAATTTATTTGAATTTTTCTTTGGTAGACTAAACACGGCGTTGAGTTCCGCCACTCAACGTACAATGTCTCGAAAATTAGACGGAAAGTGGGGAACGGAGTGTCTTAACATTCCTCTGCTCTCACACTTGTACGAGCGTGAAACTTTATTTATTATATTAAACTTAAATTTAAAAAAACTGTGAGAAATCAAAACACAAAATTAAATTTCCAATGAAACCCGCATAGATATATAGGTTAATTTTAATACAAAATTGCATAGCAAAACATCAAGCTTTCTGAACTATTACTGTAAAGTAAAACGGGTGGGCCAGTTTCTAAGACGTATACCGCTTCAGATAGAGACGAGAATCGCCTCCATAATACTATATAGATAGATAGATATATAGACAGATAGATAGATATATATGTAGGTATGTAATAAATGTGCTGTATTGATTTCCAGTATGAGGCGTCGTGCGCTGTGTCGAGAAATTGCGCTTTCACATCTCGTTTCTAGTTTGTTTGTCTTGTACTACGGTGACGCCTACATTTTTATATTTATGTTTTTTAACGTGGTTTTTTAGGTAATAACATAAAAATAATTTCTATTTTCTTTATTTATTAATGGATGGTTGTCAATTTTTTTTAGGGCGATTCTTAATTAAATAGGTTTGGGATTAGTTTATTTTATTTAATTCTAATTGGAAAACTCGTGTTTATCGAATTTAAATATTCGCTAAAACAGTTGAAAGCTGTAGTTGTCGCTGTTCTGTCAGTTATCTCTAAGCGTAGTTCTAAATCTGTAAAACGTTCTGATTTAGTAAATACAGTGTTATAACACTTGGATTTTGTTGCGTGTTGTTTGTGTCTGCGCTTTGACCATTGGACGGTTTCCAAGAAGGCGCGGGTTCAAATTCTGCTGCGTTTTATTTTTTACAAAAAATAAGTATTCTTTCCTATGTGTGGAATAACAATTAAAAAATGTTAAAATGTTATGTTTAAAATGTTGTTTTTTTCCGTTATTTAACTTTAATGATACTATTATTATATTATTACTTAATATTACAAGAATAGTATATAAAAATAATAAATAAAATATACAAAATAGATTTTAGTAAACTTTGTGCCATTCAAAACATGACCTATTATTAGACTCCAAACTTTAACTACGATTAAAGATAACAAGCAATAATAAAATAAATATGTATATACTAATTATAAAACCAGAATTTTGAAATTTCGCTTTATTTATTTATTATTAAAATAATACAAAAATATTTATTATTTTCAATTACTCGCTCTGGTAACGAGGCAAAGCGCAGTGTTGAGTTCCGCCATTCAACATGCCGCCTTAATTCAGCGGAAAGTGACGAACGGAAGTGTTTTATTGGGAACCTGGGAACCTAGTATTAAGACACTCGTCTTAACACTAGGTTCCCAGATTCTCTACTTTGTGCGGGATACATTGAAAGCTAAAAAAACAAGCATTTAAAAAAAGGAATTTACAATATATTTTATATGATTTTAAAAAAAATATGAACAAATACAACAGGCGCCAATAAAGATTTTATGGGACAGATGCAGTGGTATCGAGTTCGAATCTTAATCCGAGCAGGTGTTACTTATAAGGTTTATATCAGTTAATCTCATTACAGCGAATTTAATATAGGCTAAAGATATAAAGACGATTCACTCGTTCCGATAGTCATTTAAAACTATAAAGTAATAAAATGGTAATAATCTAGATTTGGAATAATCAAATTGGCTTGTGAACCAATTTATATATAAAATAACCCTAAAGCTTTAAGCGCGGCGTTGAGTTCTGCCACTCAACACGCAATGCCTCCAGAATCCGGCAGAAAATGGGGAACGGAGTGTCTTAACACTAGGTTCCCTCTGCCTACCCTGCTGTGTGCGGGATACAGCGTGAAGCTAATTTAATTAATTTATTTATTTTTATAACCCTAAATAACCCCATTTTATATAGTTGCTAATATTAATACTGAAAACACAGAGACACAGAGCGAGTTCCGTATAAAAATTGAAGGTCTCGAGCTTTTTCTGAAATTCAAGCTGAGCTTAGCCAGAAACCTCTCTTATGATACCACACTTGAACTAGCGGCTTTAATACCTAATGTTACCACCCTTTTAAGGCTATTAATTTTTAGGATTTAACTACAAATGTATAGTATTCCGATTTTTCCTGAACTAGTACCTACAGATGCCAGCTGCCAAATTCTAGGTCAACCAGAAGTACCCTAATAATTTTGATTCCTTTTATAGTGTCGAAATATGCGTTTTTTGCAATTTAAACTGCCATATCTTTTTTTAAGTAAACGATCTGAGTATATGGTTTGAATTTCAACTCAATATCTCCAAGCGTTCCTGATACAAAGACAGACTGGCAAAAAGACGGACTGACAAAGTGATCTTATAAGGGTTCCTTTTATCTTATCTTTTAAGAGTTCGAATTCTAAATGAACTCATAAATGGATTGAAACTTCAGAAAGGAGTAATCATAGCTAATACTAAAATGCTGTTTATTTAAATTATATTTTTCTACCCTACATCGTTATTAAGCTTATTATTCCAATTAAGTTATATATAACATACATCTTAATGTGTACAAGAAAAGCGTAGAATTATATGTTTTCTTATTAACATATAAATATGTATACAGTGTATGTATTACAGAATAATACATTGTATGATACTTATACCATTGTCATGCATTGATCCGCTTACGCTTTTTGCTTCTACGATTTACATATTTTATACGTCTTAGTTATTCTATAATGTGGTTATGAAGCATAGCGGCAAGCGTCTGATTGTTAACGTGACGGTTGAGGGTTCGATTTCCATTCAGTGGAATTAATTATTTCATACCATTTTCTAGTTCCAGTATCATGATAAAGCGCGGCGTTGAATTCCGTCAGTGACTACGTCTGGTATGGAACAATGTCTGGAAATTAGGCGGTGCGTAGAACAGATTAGAGTTAGTAAACTACCATATTTGAATATAAAAACAACTAGGTACTAAAAGAAAAAACGTATAGTGAATAAATACTTAGTTCACAATATTTTTTTTGGATTCTGAACGTCAAGAAATTTTAAAATTCGATGTGATTTACGTTAGCAATATATTTATGTATGTATTTATTTATAGAACGTTACTTTCCACCGAACGTTCTTTGATCATTTTGAAACAAACCAAGTGACAGGGATCAGTTAAAATAAGACAAAAGCCACGCCTCCTAATTCAGAACGTCATTTTTAGAATTTTTTGTTTTATTTTGCTTAAAACAAGTTTATTTTTAAATATATTTGAACGTGACAGTGTATTTTAGATAGTTTGTATTATTATAAGAGGAAGAAACTGAATTTAAACAGCTTGTAAAAATTCTGAAGCTCTCTGCAAAACTATGATATCATAGAACTGGTCTGATGATGCACCCTCATCTAAAAATAATCTCCAGAGATACGACTATATGATAATATGACGTGTCGATATAAAGAATAGTTAAATAATTCAACTCCTATTACACATTGGCATCCAAAATGAGAAGAGAAAAAAAATAAAAATATACTAATTTAACATCAGGTTTCCCAGTTTATCATATTAACGTAATTTTTGCCTACATCTAGATAATTTCTCCTCGATATACCAAAGTAAGAAATCCTGGTGGTAAGACACTTCGTTCTCCGCTTTCCGCCGCTGTATTATTTTTTCAACTATGTAGGTAACCTAAATTCTGAGACAACGATGTTCTAAACATACGTCTAGGGATACTTAAATTAATATTTCATTTATGTCAGTCACTTTTACTAGTAAAATAAATATTTTTCATTTAAAAAATAATTTAAACTTAATAAATATTATTAACAATACAAGACAGTTAAATAAGAAATTGGTTATTTATAGTAGTGTAAGTAGTTCTCTATATTGTTAAAAAGTAAATAAATTGCAATTTAAACTTATTGGGATTTATTTATTTATGTTCGTGAAAATTATCTTATTGGACAGAAAAAAAATCGTTTAACCTTGCAGTGGAAGTATCATAAAACTTGGCCCAGCTGTTCCATAGATTAGGCCGGACAACAAGACGGACAAAATCTAAAATCGATTATTTATTTGTGTATTAATATCAAGTAAATGCTATATATATGTACTCGAAAAAAAAAAACAAAAGCGTACATTTTTATTTACACAGTAATAGATATCTACAATTCCACATACGACATTTGTAAAAAGGTATGCAATTTACAACAAACAACAACACATTAATGATAAATTAATTCAAATTACGATCGAACTATCGGAGCGTTCAATTAAAGGTCATTCGGCTAAGGTCAGAGGTGTTTGAACCGGATGGTTGGCGTAACCGAGTTTTTGTAACCGTAACCGTAACTGAAGCAAATTAACCGAATTGCTACTATTTCGGAAGTTGTTTTGGTGTTTTTTGTTGGTGGGAAGTATAAGAAAATCGTTTTTTTTATTCATTTGTACTTGGTTCTTGAGTTATTTATAATAGAAATTTATCTATTTATATGTATTTTTGGTCTTTTCTTCGTAACTTTTGGACTTGGAGTCACTAGAGTCATGTGTTCTCCAATAAAACATCTTAACACTTGACACAGACACTCTTTACACTTTAAAACTGTAATACACTTTAGTGGGGAACTAAGGGGGAATTTCTCGAAATTCCTAAGGGAATGGAATTAGCCGGATTTACCTTTTTTAGGTTTTAAAGTCCACGCAAAAGTTAACAAAATTATAGTATAATTTATCATTTTCTACATGTTATGGATAAGTTATTAATGACGTTGTTGCCGCGTGGCCCTGTGGCACAGCGTCTGACTGTAAGCGCGACGATAGTGGGTTCGTCTTCCACTGGGGAAATAAATTATTTTTCTCTCTCAGGTAACAACACAACGTGCGAATCAAATTCATGTTTAAGTGGAATTCTTGTAATTATAATAATAATACATATTTGGATAATGGAAATTCGTAAAAGTCTAGTGGAACTCAAAAACTACATATTACGAATTAGCAACCACTGTGATGCAGTGTTATACCGCGCCGTTATGGCCTCAAAAAACAATAAAAAACAGTTTCACGCTGTATCCTGCACACAGCAGGGCGGACAGAAAAAACCTAGTGTTAAGACACTCCGTTTACCATTTTTCTCCGAATTCTGGAGGAATTGCGTGTTAAGTGGCGCGACACCAGAGCGAAGTAACGAAATTATAAATTTAAATAAATATTTAATTTCCTCGAGAGGGATTCGAACTCACAACCAGTAGATACCTACTCGTAAATTGCTTCCTGTGTTTAAAGTTAAAACACAGATACGAGTATGTTCACTTTTCTAATTATATTTCCTCCTTCTTGCTCTTTTTACTTCAATAACTTTGTTAGAAATTTAAATGTTTGAAACACTTATCTAATTTTGCTATAAGCGCTGTATTTAATAAAGAAATAATTGCGTTTTACCATCTGTCTGTCTGCAAAGGATTTTACAGTCACACACTAGTGCCCCCTGCCCTGCGCCACGACTGACCCAAAAAAGACTTATACGAGCATAAACAAGAGGCCAGGAAAATGTGACTGTAAAACCGACTCGTGTCGAACCGGTCGTGGGTTCGATCTCCACTCGAGGAAATGACATATTTACTTAAATTTATATTTCCTTTTCTTCGCTCTGGAGTCGAGGCAAATCGCGGCGTTGAGTTCTACCGTTCAATACGCAATACCTCCAGGATTCGGCAAGAAGCGGGGTACGGAGTGTCTTAACACTAGATTCACTTTGCCTTCTCTGCTGTGTGCGGGATACAGCGTGAAGCTTTTTTAAGCAACAATTTGATTTTTTTAAACAGTATCAATCAATAAACCTCAGTTTCTAGCTACTATATTTAGTATAAAGTAATAACCTTGGTAGTTGGTATAGATACATACATACATACATATATGTTATGGTAGTACATGCATAGTTTCATTATGTTATTTTATCGCTGGCACTAAATAAATTAATGACCGCCCGTTAATTGTGGTAATTAAACAGAAACAGCCCGTCTCTAACTTTATGTTGTAGGTTGTAGGTAGGTATAGTACGCAATGGTAGTGCTAGACTGTAAACGCGAAGGTCGTGGGTTCGATTTCTAGTTCGAAGTCCAGTCGCGGGAATTAATTATTTTCTATTTCCTGTGATAGATAAAATGGCGTTGAGTTTTTGCCCGAAGTGTCTCGAATTTGGGAGGAAAGTTGAGAGTGAAGTGTCTTAACAGTATGTTCTGCCGACTCTGCTATATTGCGTGATAAATTATGAAGCTAAAAAAGGTAAGCATATTACTTAATCAATAGAAATTAGAAATCTGCAGTATTTGTTTATTTGTTTCTTTGTCTGTCTTCATATTAGTTCGGTCATTGCCTAATGTGTTGATTAGTATTATTTCATTAAGGACAAAGTGCGTTACGGTTTCATTTTCTCCATTGCTTTCACCGCCTGAAAGTATTCTTATAAGTAAAAATCATAGATAGAAACTGAAGTTAATTAAAAAAACCCGTAACTTATGAAAATTGGGAAAACTGAATACGTACTATTTTGTATGAAATGAACTACAAATATAAGTTTGTAATTATTTTTTATCTATGAAATACGTATAAATTTCAATGAAATGAAATTGCTTCAAGAGACAGAAATATAGATTTGAATATTTGACATTAATTTCAATTTGATAAATCCACGCGATCTCGAAATGCTCTTGACAGACCAAGAACAAAGTGATCCTATAAGGGTTCCATTTTTAGCTTTTAAGGTACGGAACCCTAAAAATTACGTGCGGGCATAGCCAGGAGAACAAACTACTATAATTTAAAATTTAATTTGTAGAATGTGAATACACAACGACTTGAAGATTTTGTTCTTCACATAAGATGCATAATGATGAAAATCAAAAAGAAATTTCACATCAACTTCCATAGAGAAGTCCTTTGAAGACAGATAGATGGTAAAACGTAATTATTTCTTTATTAAATACAGCGCTTATAGCAAAATTAGATAAGTGCTTCAAAGATTTAAATTTCTAACAAAGTTGTTGAAGTAAAAGGAGAAAGAAGGAGGAAACATAATTAGAAAAGTGGACATGTCTGTGTTTTAACTTTAAACACAGGAAGCAAAT
Organism: Heliconius erato x Heliconius himera; assembly: GCA_013421005.1. Taxonomy (NCBI): domain Eukaryota; kingdom Metazoa; phylum Arthropoda; class Insecta; order Lepidoptera; family Nymphalidae; genus Heliconius; species Heliconius erato x Heliconius himera. The sequence continues at coordinate 9,831 of JAATLQ010038535.1, read as the reverse complement.
TACGAGGAGGTACTCACCTACTGTAGGTTGTTACAGCCAATAAAGACTATAACGATTTTAGTGAGATTTTCGAAGATTTAAACGTTAAATTTGGTGTTTATTAATCTAAGTTTCTTTTTGAGTACATAACGTTTTTTTATATCAGCTTCACGCTGTATCCCGCACACAGCAGGGTAGGAAGAGGGAACCTAGTGTTAAGACACTCCGTTCCCCACTTTCTGTCGAATTCTGGAGGCATTGCGCGTTGAGTGGCAGAATTCAACGCCGCGCTTAACCTCAACACCAGAGCGAAGAAATGGAAATATAAATTTAAGTAAATATTTCATCTCCTCGAGTGGGATCGAACCCACGACCAGTAGGTTTTGCAGTCACACCTCGTGCCGCTGCGCCACGACTGGCCTCAAGTTTTTTAATAAGTTAACTAATATAATTAATTAACTAACCTACTATGTACGGGATAGGTACAGCGTTAAGATAAAAAAGTATATAAATAAAAAAAAATGTTGTTTTTTAACCCCGCCACGTGTATATTTTATATGTAATTACAAAAGAACGTTTTAATTAAAAGCTAAGTAATAGCTGAAACAAATTCGATTATGCGTGATATTCAAGATTTTTATCGCAATATTACAAGTTCATTAATTTATTTTGTTATAATAATATAAATACTCATTAGTTTTTCAAACTCAATATTTCTCAAGTGCAGTAACCTGACTTTACTTAACTTATATTTTTTTATAAGGATTTTTTTAAAAATAATTTTCGGCGTTGAGTTGCGCCACACAAAACGATATGTCTTGAATTCGAACGATCAACAACTATATCTTATATAAAAAATCGACGTACGACCTATAACATTTCTCAAACAGCCACGTAGCGCTTGTAAATTTTTCAGGGACAGAGTACCCTCTTCCCTTCCCTCCCGGTGTCGCTGTAAAAGCCAATAGGGCTAACAAAAAAAACAGACCTTGAACAGAATGTCTTTAAAATAGTTCTCTGTCTACACTGCCTTATATGTGGGATATATTTGTAGAGCTGAAAAAAAAATTTTTTTTCGAGGGCGTTTTTAATCTACATTTATCACATACAAAATCAAATACGTAGCGATTGTGCCACAATGGCCTCAATACATTGTTAGCATGCAGCAAATATAACATGTTGTAACCTATTTTTTTACAGCTTCAAACTTTCTTCCGCATAGCAGGGTAGGCAGAGGGAACCTAGTACTTGGGCTATCTGCTTCCGCCCAAGAAAGAAAGAAAGAAACGTTCCAGAGCGTGGAAATGAAAATAATTCCTTCTTCTGAGTAGGAATCGAAACCACAACCGTCGTGTTTACAGTCACACGCTGTGCCGCTGCGACCTGACACCCTCAATTTTTTGTACTGTCATAATAGGAAATAAGCGCTTATATTTTATGCAAAAATATTCCCTTAAATCAGATTTGAACTGATGATCGTTTGGAACATTTCGAGACGTCCTAATTGAGATAATACAAGTCATTTTTCTAGATTTCTTAATATATTTATCTATAAAGCCAAAGTTATACGCCTTTTCCGACAGAACCATAAGAATCAATACCTAAGCGATAACGTCTTATTTCTTATTAAATTAACAAAAAAAAGTAAAAGATAGATAAAATTAGAACACGCAAAAATCAACTTTCACTACCCACAAATAAAGTCGATTTTCAATTAAATCAATCAAATCTCAAAGGAAAATCAATGGACAAGACACACGTCCCGGACGAATCAATGTAGCGACAAGGGTGTGAAAGAGATGGACGTGTACGGTTTATGTGGGAGCGAAGGAGACGGAGCTATGCCAATTTATCGGGCCCGGATTTTACTGCAGCCTGCATGTTTAATTAACACAAGGTTTGATTGAAACGCAATATATATATATATATACATATATAAATAGTTAGTAAATATATATATATATATTTTAGTAGTAAAAATATAATATTTTTACACCGTGTAGCCCTTGTGGCGCAATGGGAGTTTTTGGTCGTCAATGCGAGGGTTGGGGGTACATAGTCGAACATTTTGTTGTATTTTAATACGTGTTTCTTAAATTTACGAAAAAGGCATATAGCGGAGTGTCTTAATATCAGGTTATCTCTTCCTATCTCGTTATAGACGAAAGTGTAGGATTTAAAAAAAAAATAATACATATCAAATAAATAAGTTATACTTACACTTATTTTTGATTTAATAAAGATAAAAGTAAACAAATTATAAATCAAATCAAATCAGCTTCACGCTGTATCCCGCACACAGCAGGGTAGGCAGGCAATTCTGGAGGAATTGCGTGTTGAGTGGCAGAACTCAACGCCGCGCTTGTCATCGACACCAGAGCGAAGAAATGGAAATATAAATTTAAGTAAATATTTTATCTCCTCGAGTGGGGATCGAACCCACAACCAGTCGGTTTTAGTCACACTTTGTGCCGCTGCGCCACGACTGGCCTCATTGTAAATTAGTAATAATTCATATCTCATTTTTTTATTTTTAGCTTCACGCTTCATCCTGCACATAGCAGTTTAGGCAGGGAGAACCTGAGAACCTATAGTGTAAAGACACTCCGTTTCCCTTTGAGACACTACCGTTCTCCGCTTTCCGCTATATTCTAAAGCCAAAACTCAAATATAGGTACCTAACGTGATAAATTCTCAGCAAAGTTCCTTTCACCATTGGAAGAAAAGATCGGCGTGTTATCTACATATAAATATTGAAGTGTCGGTATCAACCAATCAGCAATCGCTGTCTTTTGACGTCATTTGCTATATAATTAAATATTTTATTTGATTTGCCGTCGTGGCGCTGTGTTTTACTATAAACGCGACGGTTGTGGATTCGATTTCCAATTGGGCTAATAAACTATTTTCATTTCTTCTTGCTCTGGCAGCAAGACAAAGCACGGTGTTGAGTTTCAGCCACTCAACACGTAATGTCAAAAAAGTTGGACGGAAAGTGAGTGGTGTGTTTTAATACTAGGTTCCTTCTGTCTCGATGTCGATTAAAAGGAAAAGGTTTAAAATATATTATGTAAATATTTTGTCAATTTGTAAAAAAGGGAGAACGGAGTGTCGATTTTTTTTAAAATAACACTAGGTTCTCTTTGCCTAACCTACTCTACATGATACTGCATTAAAGTAAAAAATATATCTAAAATAAAATAAATAAATCAGTTTTACGCTGTATCCCGCACACAGCAGGGTAGGCAGAGGGAACCTAGTGTTAAGACACTCCGCTCCGACACGCGAAGCGAAGAAACGAAAATAAATTTAAATCAATATTTCATCTCCTCAAGTGGGGATCGAATCCACAACCAGTCAATTTAGCAGTCACACTTTGTTCACCTGCTCCACGACTGGCCTCGTCAAAAAAATATATCTAAATTCTAATATCCTATTATGGATCTAAACCCACAACTCCATATTCATATATAACCAAAGATGACTTTTAGATTATTTTGTGGCACAATTAAAGTATACCTTCTAAGTCTTTACTAGCATTAAATTACATTGGCATTTACTGTAATGCCTTCAATTGTTTGTGCTGACATTTTGAATGTTCGTTTATAGTACTAAATATAGTGAAAAGTCACATTTCGATTTATCTACCAATACGTATATATGATGAAAAAATACACGTTATGTTGGCTGTAGGTTCGATTCCCTCACAGGAGAATGATTATATTAAAATTATTTCTATTTCTTCTCTCTGTTACACACTTTATAGAATAATATTAGACACAAACAAGCTTCACACTCATGTCTAAATAGCAGTGTAGGTGGAAGAAATCTAGTGTTAAGACACTCCCGTTTCCCATTTTCCAGACATTTTCGTATTAAATATGCCGTAATCATCAGGTTTACAGTCAGGCACAGTCCATATTATGGTATAATATTGTAAATAAAATTAAAAAATTAAATCAGCTTCACGCTGTATCCCGCACACAGCAGGGTAGGCAGAAGGTACCTAGTGTTTAGACACTCCATCCCCCACTTTCCGCCAAGTTCTGGAGGCATTGCGTGTTGAGTGGGGGAACTCAACGCTGCGCTTTGCCTCGACACCAGAGCGAAGAAATGAAAATATAAATTTAAATAAATATTTCATTGCCTCGAGTGGGGATCGAACCCACAACCTCGAAACACAAGTAAATAAATAATAATATTGTAAATAATATAGAATAACTAAAACAGAAGCATGTAGTAATAAAGTTCCCTGAATATTCCAATATAAGTGCCACTGTACGGTGCATCGTTTTAGTGTGGAATTTCTACATTGTACTAGTATGTCCAATTTAACAAAACGTACGTATTGTGTTTTATTTTTAACCGACGTCAAAAGGAGGAGGTTGTGAGTTACACATGTATGTATGTTTTTATCTTTTATTCATTTAATCATTCTGCTGTTAATAATTGGTGCGGTATTAAGTTTCGCCACTCAACACTCAATGTTTCTAATACGGGCGGAAAGCAGAGAATGGAGTGTCATGATTGAAGATTCTCTCAACCTTCTCTGATATTTGCGGAGAAAGTTAGTGAAGAAGGAAAGCGAAGAAGAAGAAAAGAAAATATCTCAAATTTGGGCGAAAAGTGGAGAACGAAGAATCTTGATATTATTTCCCTCTGCCTGCCCTGCTACATTCGTGATACAATTTGAACCTAAGAAACAAACGCTTTGCTTTTCTAAGGTAACAATACAAAGCAAGCCGCTGCGTTAAGTTCCGCCACTCATCACATAATGTCTCGAAAATTAACCGGAAAAAAGAAGGGCACGGAGTGTTGTAACACTAACTTCCCTTTACCTATCTTGGTTTAAGTGGGATACAACGTTTTCGAATAAGTATTAACAAAAAATAAAGAAACACAGCCGATTTTCCATTCTTTATAGGTTATTTCAAGTGACCTGAATCACTAATAACTAGAATACTAGTACTTATCTTTGTACGTCACAGCGGACCTTGGGGTGGAATATTAGATGAAAATTTGAATTTTTTATTAGAAGTTTCCCCTTACTTTTGTTAAACAAAGGTTGTTTTTAACTATATAATTGGTGATTGGCAAATTGTACGTCTAAGTATGGAAAGTGGGTCGTGTAGTTTCAAAATTGGTACCTACAGTGTAAGTAGGTACTTAAAGTTCAATAATTTTTATTTTTAAGGAGCTTTAGTTTAAGGAATGAGTTCGAATAAAAGAGGTTTTTTTTTGCTTCACGCTGTATTCCCATCTAGTGTTAAGGCACTCCGTTGCCTACGCACCGCCCACTTTCGAAACATTGTCTGTTGAGTGTCTTAACTCATGGACGCATTGTACCGAGTGGGGATTGAACTCACAACCATCGTTTTAATAACTAGACGTTATCTCACTACGCCACGACAGCCTCTTTTTTATAATAATCGTATCTATATATTAATATACGAAGCAAAAACTTTGTATCCGTCTCTACGAATATGAGGAAGGAGGAGTGTGAACCTTGGCACCGTTATAGTTTATATAGGAGAACGAGTGCAAAATGCTAATATTACAGTGAAATAATATATTAAAATACATTAAATTAGCAAAATAAACATAAAACACTCTACTAAAAGTTTGACAATACATCCTTTTGTATAAAGTGATATACACGTTGCCATGACAACGATTTCACGCGTCAATTGGTTCCCCAGTATTCATTAATATACATAAGCAAATAAATTAAAAAAATAATCGAGGCCAGTCGTGGCACAGGGGCACAAGTGTGGTTCACAAGGTTGTTGGTTCGAATCCCAATCGAAGATACAAAACATTGAATATTTTAATTTCCTCTCTCTGGTAACGAGGTAAATCACTCAACACGCAATGCCTCCATAATTCCGCCGCAAGCTTAGAGCGGAAATGCTTTAACACTAGGTTCCCAGGTTCCCTCTGCCTACCCTGCTATACGTGAAATACACCTGAAGCTAAAAAAAATATTAAAAATGTAACGTTTACTGCCTCACTTATATAATAGAAACGAAACAAAACAAACAGAAAATTACCTAGCGCGGACTAAACAAAGAAACTTCATATTAAATTCATAATGAAATTACTACAATAATTGAATGCTGTATTTATATTGTAGCATGTTGTATGTAGAACAAAATATACGTGCAAAATAATATGGCTCGAAATATAAGTTTAAGTTTTAGACATTTGAGGTCGTAGCGCAGAGGCACAAGTGTGTGACTGTAAGTGCGATTGGTTGTGGGTTCGATCCCCAGTCGCGGAAATGAAATATTTATTTAAATTTATATTTTCATTTTTTCGCTCTGATGTCGAGGCAAAGCGCGGCGTCGAGTTCCGTCACTCAACACGCAATGCCTCCAGAATCTACCGAAAAGTGGGTAACGGAGTGTCTTAACACTAGATTTCCTCTGTCTAGCCTGCTGTGTGAGAGATACAGCGTAAAGCTGATTTAATTTTAATTTATAAATATATCTAAATATATATAGGTTGTATTCAAACTAAAAATTAGGCAGACGGCCGGAAATAGCGATCTCTATAGACATTTTAGTTGCAAATTTAGTTGAGTTACTGCCGAAGTTGGACTCCCGATAGGTATTTTAGATTTCGATAAATATAAACGTTTCAGTCCAGTAGTTTCAAAATATCTCTAAAATTTACTAAAATTGACTATTGTTTATTTAAAATTGATTGAAATTTAATAAACCAAAAGTTGATATATTTGAAATGGCACTGTTAAACCAAAATTTGACGGCCTTAACTTTTTTTATATGAAACAATTTCTTTTTTTTATGGAAAAGGCAAAAAGGACGATTAAGAAGGCGACATAAACAAAAAAGTATTTATGAGAGTCTCGAGAGAGAGATAGTCTTTTAAAATTATTAATGTTTTAAAATTAAATCTTTTATATACCAGAACGATACTAAGTGACTGACAGAAACCTACAGCCAAAACTACTGGTCTTAGAAAGTTTAAACTTAGTAGGAAAATAAGTTAGGGAGTGTAAGCCATAGGGGAGCACTAAATAAGTATTTCTCGAAATTCCTACGGGAACAGGAAAAACGGGGGTTCTCCATTTTACGTGTTAAAGTATACGCAAGTAAAAATTGCGGGTGACGAACTATTCTAATTCTAATAATGAATATATTATACCAAGTGATCAATTTATATTCAAATTTAAAATTAACAGAAATAGAAAAGAAACAGATGATGAAGCTCTCAGAGGGACAGAATTATGAATTAATTTTATTAGAACCTGAAACACATTGAAATTACACTTTAGTTGATCCTGACTGACTTTAGTAGAACCCGATCAAACATCAAACTCAAATAAATTTGAGCTTTGTAGCTTTTTAGCAATTTCTTAAATAAACTTTAATTAACTTTTATGTTACTATATAGGAATATGTAGAATACTTTTATTTAAATCAAGAATATGGAGGCCGTCGTGGCGCAGGGGCACAAACGTATGACTGTAATCTGATCGTCTGGGTTTGATTCCCACACGGGGGAATAAATCATTATATATTAATATTTTACTTTGCTCTGCGGAGCATTGAGTTCCGCCACTCAATACGCTATGCCTCGAAAATTCAGCAGAAGGTACCTTCTGCCTACCCTGCAATATGTGGAATACAGCGTGAAGCTCCTAAGTCCATTTTTTTTTCACCGAACGATATGATAGAGTTATAGCGTTGAGTTCCGCTATCCAGTACCTACGTAATGTACCTATTAAATTAGGCTGAGAGTAAGAAGAAGAATCTACGTATAACATTTTTTTACGATACTAACATAAGAATTTCGACGTAATTTGATAAAAACTTATGGCTGGGTGATCAGAAAGCTTGTAACGTTTCTTAGAGGCTCTGGTTGTCTAAAAATTTAGAAACAACACTTCAATATGTGAATTAACACTTCCAAATATGAAAAACAATTCACAAATCATATACATATTCGAATACAAATAAAAACAAAAGCAAAACAAGACTTTTAGTGCATCTTTCATAATATGACCTATTCAATATTGCAGGTGTTTTAATATACTTAAAAGTTTTATATTAAGTAAAACTCAAAATCTTATTCATATTTCGCTTTAAGCTTCAGAATTCTCAGAAAAATATTTAGAAGTCTACGAATAGTGAAAGCCTGACAGTATCTACTTACAAAAATGTGTACAAAATTTAAGAAACTTAAATAAAAAATAACTGAGTCTTGAGAATACCAACATCTGTAAAGTGATTATAAATCATTATAATTACATGAGAAAATTTCATTTAATTTTATCTAATAAAAGTTGTTTTATAAATTATTTTACTTCACTCATTTCAGGCATTTTTGTGGTGTAGATTCTCTACATCTTGCTCTATAACCAATCTCGTGTTCTATGTAGCGGAACTGAACGCAGCAAATCCCAATAACAAAGAAAGAAAATTAAATACATATAAACATACATAAAAGAGGACAGAGTTTCCTATAATAACCCTACGTAACCCGGTACAGACGGCATAAAAAACAATATTATTGAATAAAAATTAAATCACAACCATTCCACTCACTCGGTCACGTACTAACTGCTTGCGATAGTTCTAATTTAATATGCAAAGATAAAAGAAAAATGCTCGAAACTGTGCCACTTCCCACTGCGGATGCAACAGGGTGGAACCCTTTTGCTTATCGGGCTTATTAGTGCGCGTATCATTACATTTCTTTGTTCTGCCGCCGCCTATACATATGTAAGTACGTTTTAATATTTTTTTTGTTAATTTTCTTTTTTTTCCTCCTTTTTTTTGTGTAGTTGAGACAGATTCTAGTGACTTTTGTCTTTTTTCTCTCAGTTTTCTATCAGTTTTGGGGATAGCGTGTGCCTTTTAAGTGGTGGTATTTCATTAGTTCAAACTTTATCTTTCACCGTATCGAAAAAGACCAAGAATATAAATATTAAAAATGAGATTACAATTTATTTGAAATGGGATATTGACATTCTTGTTGCAATAGTTAATTTAAACTTTTAAAGTACAAAAGAAAATAAGAATTTGACAAGAAAGAAATTTCGACTATGTAATTTCTAGATTCCAATATTAATATCTAATTGGAATACAATGTTGAGATACTGAATTAAAGTTCATAATTTGAAATATTTTTTCGTAGATTTTTTAAAAAATAATAGGAACAAACACTGACGCCTAAACTAGTATAGTTAAACGCTTAAACTGGTATAGATTTAAAGGCCGCCAGTCTTTATAAATCATAATAAAACTCCTTTTAGATTGCGGCCGTCGTGCCGCAGCGATTGTGTCTGACTGTTAGCACGACGGCTGTGAGTTCGATTCCGACATAGCTCCTCTCTCTGGTAAGAAGACAAACCCAATCAACACGCAATGTCTCGAAAATACGTTAGGAACAGAGTGTCTTACCACTACGTTCCTTCTGCCTATCCTGCAATATATGGGATACAGTGTGAAGCTAAAAAAAACCTATTTCATAGATATGTTCAATAGTAAAGCAGTTTGGAAAATTACGCTACAGGCAGGTAGGTAGTCGTTTCGTTAAAACGAAATTATTATACTTGTATAACGACGTACAAAAAAAAATTAAATTCCCAGTATTCCAGTGAATCGTTAGACATTTTTTTTTTCATCTTTATGCAAAAGAGGGTGCGAGTGCGAGCGGGCGCGGGGTCGGAAAACTTTGTCCACGCTAAAAGGGGTCGCTTTTAATAAAATTTTTCCTCCATGTAATCCCACACGGACTCTGCTTAATAAATATTATTTTCCTTTTCATAATAATAATATTCTGTGTATATTTTAGCGGAGCTTTCGCTGTAATTATAATTGGAAA